>VMDO01000356.1:36721-76029 GCA_007922755.1 Pedetes capensis | reverse complement strand
AAACCCAATGATTTTATTATGTCTATTAAACATATTTCTAAATGGAATGATTTTATAAAGCAAAGGCTATTTTAAAGCAAGGAATTCTGATTAACCTCTCATGTAACTTTTATAAATCTTCTTGCTTATAAGTTGAGTGTACCAAGGATGAGGACTCCATTTTAGTGTTTTCTCCACAATAATTTTTGGTCAAATTTATTGCCAAGAGGTGAAATTGGACTACTTTGAGTTTTGCTTCAATCTCTTTTCCATTTTCATTCTCTAAGTACCAATGAAATAGTTAAGATGATGCTAAAAACAAAAAGCCTGCAGCCATAGCCCTGTGGCATCTGATCCCGTCAGGTCTCTGAAGCTAAGCAGGGTCAGACCTGGAGAGTACTTGGCTGGGAGACCACCTGGGAACACCAGGTGCTGTAGACTTGGGAGAAGGACCTGGCAACCCCGTCCCAATCAATCTGTCATTGAAAACCCTATGAATAGCAGAGAAGCACTGACAATAGTGTTTCCTCTGTTGTACGTAGGGTCTCTATGAGTCGGATACCAACTCGATGGCACCTAACAACAACAACAACAAAAACAAATGCCAAAGGATATGTTGTTGTTAGGTGCCACCAAACTGGTGTCCAGCTCATAGGGACCCTACGTACAAGAGGTGAAACAGTATTGTCAGTGCTTCTCTGCTATTCATAGGGTTTTCGATGAAGGATTGATTTTTGGGAGGGGCTGCTGGGTCCTTCTCCCAAGCCTACAGCATCTGGTGTTCCCAGACAGTCTTCCAGCCAAGTACTCGCCAGGTCTGACACTGCTTAGCTTCTGAGATCTGACGGGATCGGATGTCACAGTGCTACTGCTGCAGGATGCCAAAGGATATAAGTGGTCTCAAACTAAATAATCGAATTCTTAAATAAACGAGAATAGGGCTGTAAAGCTGGAAGGCATTACTGCTAGGACCTTACCACTTGCAATGGAGAATAAAAAAAGTCTCTGCCTTTGATTTTCTCCACTCCTTGCTCCATTGCCACCCCAGTGACATGTACTCATTAACCCAATTCCTTGACCTTTCACTATTGCACTGAAAAATTAAAATTCACAAGATGTGAATTGCCTCATTCATACCTGCAAGGTTTTAAGCATGGTGAAGTTTTGTATTGCATTTTACAACTACATACATGCTGTCAGAAAAGACAGTGATTACATATAGGGATTTTAGGAATTTCTGTAAAGGTTGAATAATGTAATAATCTCCCACAATGACAGAGCATCTGATGAGACGGATAATTTCCTCAGTGTATTTCTGTTTTTCCATATATTTATTTTTTTAATTAAAACATAGAAAAGGAAGCCAGGCACCATGGCCCACATCTATAATCCCAGCTACTTGGGAAGCTGAGGCAGAAGAATTGCAAATTCAAGGCCAGAGGTAGCCTGCACAAGTTAGTGAGACCCTGTCTCAAGAGTTTAAAAAATGGTAGAGCACTCACCAAGCATGTGCAAGGCACTGGGTTCAGCCTAACAGTACTGCAACAAAGAGAAGAAAAGAGTAAGGAAGAGAACAATGAAGGAAGGAAGGAAGGCAGGCAGGCAGGCAGACCTTAGAGGTAAGAAATAGATTCATAGGGATAATAGAATCTGCTTGACAAATGTCTCCTCAGTACGAAGAACCTCTGGGGATCGATAGAATACTCTCATTACCTAGGAGTAATAAAGACATATCTCTTCGGAAATGTAGACGTATGATATAAAAGAAAATAAAGTCATGCCCACCTTGCTCTCCCTCTGATGATGGATGGAAAACCCTGTGTTCACAACCATCCAAAAAGCCAGGTAACAAAGTAGGGCTTGCCTTTATCTCTGTCACTTAACATAGTCTGCTATCTAGTTCAGGGGGAAACAGAAGTGGTTCAGCAGACCCTTCTGCTAGAAACATGTCTGGCATCTGAGGAAAGTCAGGTTTAGTTATGAGCATTTTTTCATGAATAGCAACAAGATTGCTACAAGGAAGTCTGGGAAATGAAGGTTTTAGCAGTCTAGCCTCTACAGTTGTTGTTGTTAGGTGCTGTTGAGTTGTTTCTGACTCACAGTGACCCTTATAGGGTTTTCAATGGCTGATTGTTTCAGGATTGCTTTGGGAGTGAATTGCTACTTCCTTCATCCATTTTTGCAGTGCTGGGAATCGAACTTGGAACCTCAGACTACAGAGCAGCTCTCTACCAACTGATCTAAATCCCAGCTCCAGCCTCTACAGTATAGAAAAGCAAATTAGAAAATTGGGACAGAAGTTGAGGTAGCCCGCTTGCTCCTATATTATCCCCTGCAATGGCTAGAAAATAAACTTAGAATTTGGCCAAGTGGAGGAAACAATTTTCAGACATAAAATTTATATGTTACAGTTAGGTTTCCAAATAAGTTTTTAAAATAGACTCTTTTTTTGCAGTATCTGAGTCTCTGGAAGAACATTTGCTGCTGTTGTTGTTAGGTGCTGTCGAGTTGGGTCCGACTCACAGCGACCCTCGTAGAGCATCTAGTAATCAGTAACAACATAGTCAGATGTACCAGCTGGACTAGTTCAGGTCTCTAAATGTTTTTATAGTTAGAATACCACGTCTTTTCTTTAATACTTGGCTATCTTTTGAAATTAAACTTTTCCCATTGGTTATGCTGCTGCATTGAATTGAGGTTCTTTTTTGGGATAGTGAAGGTGAGGTGGAGCAAGTGGAGTACAAGCCGCCTTAGTTGAATGAATGATGAATTTATAGAGCCTGTAAAGGTTAGCCAGCATACTCTCGAATGTTCTATGGAGTGAATTTTCCTTCTGATGGTGCATACTGTCAAGGCAACTAGCTTAAACTATGGTCAGAAAGGCAGAATAAACCAGGAGAAAGGAAAACATGTGAAATGCACATGCCTTATTACGAAAAGTTTGTTCTTGTTGTTAAGTGCCATCCAGTCGTCTCCGACTCATAGTGACCATCAAAGGTTTTCAATGGCTGATTGTTTGGGGATTGCCTTGGGATTGAATTGCCACATCCTTCTCCCATTTTTGTGGTGCTGGGAATTGAACTTGGGATCTCAGAGACTGCAGAGCAGCACGCTACCAACTGAGCTAAATCCCAGCCCATTACAAAAAGTAGAACATGTTAAATGTCCTGATTTCTGAGGCCATCGATTGAACACCTTATTTGTAGATGAAAGGAAAAAGTTTTGTTCATTTCTTTGCTACAAATGTAAATACCTTATTGTTTTAATGTCTGGACTGGGAGGGCAACCCAGAGTTCCTGTGGTTAAAGAAGCATTTCCTCTTCCCTGGGACTCTGTGCTCTGGAGTGTATTGAAATATTCTCATAGTGCTCATCACAGTCTTATTCATTTACATGTTTGCCTGTGTACCTTATTAAGAATGTAAGCTCACTACAGGGCTTTTTTTTTTTTTTTTTTTGGTAGCTATTATCTCCAGAACATAGAACAGAGCTTGGGACAGTATTTGGATAAATGGACTTTTTTTGGGGGTGGTGATACTTGGGGTTTGAACCAAGGGCCTTGCACATACTTTGCAAGTTCTCTAACACTGATCTGCACCCCTAGCTCATTTTTAAATTTTTTATTCTGAGTCAGGGTCTTGCTAAGTTATGCAGGCTGCCTCTGTCCTCAAACTTGTTATCCTCCTGCCTCAGCCTCCCGAGTCACTGGGATTACAGGTGTGCACCACTGTGGCTGGCTTGGATAAATGGATGAATAAGTGAACAGTGAAGCCACGTTGGGATGGCAATCCAAAGACGCAGCACTAAAATTCAGCAGATGAACTGCCTTGGGCGTGAGCACTGTGCGCTCTGTAATGTTGGAGATCATCTTGTGCTACTCAATCTTATTTGTGCATAGCAAAGCTGAGACCTGACACCTGGTAGACTTTTAATAAATATTTATTGACTAGTTAAACTTACTGTGACTCTGGCCATCTCAGCTTTTTGATCTTCAGCTTCCTTATTTGAGGATAAATGGGGAAGCCAGGAGTGGTGATGCACACCTGTAATCCCAGCTTTCAGAAGGCTGAGGCAGGAGTATGGTGTGTGTGAGGCCAACCTGAGCTATATAGAAAGACCCTTTCTCACAAAACCAAAGCAGGGAAAAATATTGTGGGTGGAGGTGGAGAGAACCTGATAGTCTTTAAAGCTTCTTTTAGATTAGATCAGTTCACTTTGGCATGGTTTTATGTTCCCCAAGAGTTTTCTGTGGTCTGTACTGTTGAGCAAGATAAGCATTTCATTATTCCACACATATGTAAAATAAGTTAATTGAGGATGATAGTTTCTCTTATTTGAGGAAGTTGAAGCTGGGTGGAATGAGACATGCCTGTGATCCCAGTGACTTGGGAGGTGGAGGGAGGAGGATTGTGAGTTTGGGCGGGAGGCAGCCTATGCAACTTAATGATTACCTGACTCAAAATAAAAAAAATGGGCTAGAGATGCAGGCCAGTGGGCACTTGCAAAAAAGTATGTGCTAGGCCTTGGGTTCAACCCTAAAATACCAAAAAAAAAAAAAAAAAAAAAAAAAAAAAAAAAAAAAAAAAAAAAAAAAAAAAAAAAAAAAAAAAAAAAAAAAGGTTGACATTAACAATATATGCTTAATGTATGGTTTACTAAACAGATAATAGGAACTCATATTTGTATAAGATTTCTTATGGATAAAAATCACAAGTCAGAGGAAAAAATAGTTTGCTAGGCCATGTGCTCTCTGTTTTTCTTCCTGAAAAATAAGGTCCCCATTGTTTAAGGCCCGCTCCAGCTGCAGCATAGTTGGTTGAAGATCTTTGCCTAATGACTAGAGAGGCTGTCAATGGGCATTTAGTGCAGAGCCTTCTATTGTGGGAAGCTCTGAGATTGTAGCAAAAGATCCATTCTTTCTTAGAAGGCCTGTCCTTAAAAATAATCAATGACACTGGTATGTTGGTTTATTAATGAAGTTGTATATGTTAGAAGAAAATGGAGAAAAGCTGAATTTCAAACATTATTTTGATTAGCCTCAAAATAGACTAATCTGTAGCTTATAAATCTGATGGTGAAGAGGCATATTTATTGCCAAGAAATAACATTGTACTGCTAAGTGAACAAAGCAGTATGCAGAACATGGTAATATGTTTTTATGAAAAATGTATGTGTAAAAATAGAAAGATCCAAGATAAAATATTAACACTGATTACTCCTGGGTGTTGGAATTATAGTTGACTTTCTTGGCTTATTTTTAATTTTTTAATTTTTTACCCAATGAGCCTATAGTACTTGTATTATAAGAAAATGATTAACACATATTTTTTTCTGTTAAGTTTTAGCAACCAGGAGATCTATCTGAAATACACAGGCAGAATAAAGAGTAAAGTAAAAATAACCTATGCACTTTTAGGTTTTCTACTGAATTTTAGTGGATATCTGTGATAGACTTGCATTATCTTGTGGATAATTGATTGAGAGTCTGCAGCTGTAGCACTGCGGCATCCAATCCTGTCAGATCTCGGAAGCTAAGCAGGGTTGGGCCTGGTTAGTACTTGGATGGGAGACTGCCTGGCAACACCAGGTGCTGTAGGCTTGGGAGAAGGACCTGGAAACTCACTATCAAAAATCAGACTGTCATTGAAAACCCTATGAATAGCAGAGAAGCAGTGACAGTAGTGTTTCTCCTGTTGTACGTAGGGTCACTATGAGTTGGACACCAACTCGATAGCACCTAACAATTAAGAAGAATTTTTGGTTGTGAATAAAATATATTTGCTGCTCTTACCCAAATATCAGAGCATACAAATGGCTACTTATTTTAATGAGGGCAATTGTGATAGCATCCTGTGACTTTGCTTAATTTTGTAATAACAAGCTTCATTCACATTATAGTCATATTTATTTACCTTTCGATTAATTCCATATGAATCAATTGTCAGTACACTGATATCAAATCAATGACAAATAACACTCATAGGTAAATGAAATTCTTAATGATGTGGTATTTGGAGCATATAATTAAAATTCTTTAATGTGATCATGATTTTGAATATACATTAAATATGTAGAATATGCTTGAGATATTATCCCTTTTAGTCACTTGAAATTTAAGGAAATGGACAGTGCCTGATGTTATCTAATAAGATAATTCTTGTGTCCATTTTTGTTTTTTCCTGTTAGACCTTCACAGAGGGCATGAGGGGTGTGGTTATCAGTTATACTTGGAAAAATTTATAAGACTGGGAAATTCTCAGAGGAGATTATGGCAGATTCCAGGCAGAGGGCCACATTGATACAGGTGGCCCCATACAGCCAGGGTCACATTGCTGGAGATTCAGAATGAAGGTCAAGAGTAAGATGTTATTCTGGGTATCCTGTTGATAGGGACAACTTCTCCATATATCATAGAAATGCAAATGCCCTCACCCAAAGTGTTCACCTTTGCTATGTTGGAGGGACCTTTGGCCTCTAGTAGGTAGGTGTTGAGTGGGAGAGATTCCAGCCTCCTTCAAGATATGTTTTAGAGAGGAACAGGATTCATGAAGGGATTTGTCCCTCTCTTACCTCACTTTCTTCAAGAAGGTTTTGTTAATTGCATAACATTTTCAAAACCAAATCTTAGAATTTCCCTTAAAATACTCAATTTATGATAATTCTTGAAGACTTTTGTTTTTTAAATGAATTTTGTGAGGTGTGTAATTATTATTTTTTACTTTATTTTGAAATATTTTCAAACTTTAAGATTTGCAAAAATAGTATTAGGGAAACCCTACAGGATTGTTAATACTTTGCTATATTTGCTTTTGAACTTTATTTCTTTCTTATTTCTTTTTCTCTCTCTTTATCTCCTCTACACACACACACACACACACACACCATTTGAGAATTAATGACCAATATCTTATGCCTTTACTACTAAACATTTCAGCATGTATTTCCTAACAATAAGGACTTTCTCTTATATGACCACATACATATACAATCTATGCTCAAAATTTGCCTATCCCAATAATATCCATTAAAGAATGGTTCCCCCTGGTTAAGGAAATGAAGATCACATATTTCATTTAGTTGTCATGTCTTTTGGTATCCTTTAATCTGGAATAATCCCTAAACTTTCATTTTCTTTCATGATATTAATATTTGTAAATTTGTATTAATATTTGTAATATTTGTAATATTTGTAAAAATTAATATTTGTAAAAAAAAAATATGTTGTTATTGTTGTTGTTAGGTGCCGTCCAGTCGGTATCCAACTCATAGTGACCCTCATAGGGTTTTCAATGGCTGACTGTTTCAGGATTGCCTTGGGAGTGGATTGCCAGGCCCTTCTCCTATTTTTGTGGTGCTGGGAATCGAACTTGGGACCTCAGAGACTGCAGCGCAGCGCTCTACCAACTGAGCTAAATCCCTGCCCTTTGTAAAGAATATAGTCTACTTATTTTTTCTTTTTTAAATGAATAACTATTTTTTAATTTGAAAAACATTTTTACATATAAGGAAGAAAACATTTGGTTTTGATCTTATTGCCCAAGGATACCATTGACTTTTAGATCTATTTCCATTTTTCCTATGAATATATTTTCCTACATAATTGGCATAATTGTGTATAAGCAATTTTTAAATCTGATCTTACTAGAGTTTTCCCATCTGATGTGTTCCTCAAAAGCATTATTGGTAGGTCCCCAGTGTTCCTTATCTAAGTTATACCATCATACACATCAATATTCTCTAATTGTTGGACATGTATTTTCTATTAAGCATAACTCCATAAGAATGAATATCTTTAGTCTATAAACTATACTGTGAGTTCCTTTTGAAGCACATATATATTAAGCACATGATAGGCTTCATGGTAGACTTAATTATAAACCAGTAATGAAAGTCTCTGGGTGTGGGTGCAGAAGTGAAGGATATTACCCAGTCTGACTTTTGGGGCCTCTCTCTAGGTGAGGGTTTGCCTTCTCCCGATGTATCTGTCTTCTCAGTGTGCTTGTCACACCATCTGTAGTGACAGCGTAATGTCATTTTCTCAACTTGACTGCTGGCAAGCACAGGCAGCTAAATGCAGCTGATTTAAGTTGGGCAACTTGGCTGCATCCTCAAGGTCTTGTCCTCTGGGGCTGATGGAACTTCTTGGGCTCTAGGAGAAAGACAGAGTTTCTGGTTGAAGAACTACATTATTGCTTCCCAGTGGGTACAGTAGCCTATGGATTCTATGTTGGTCCTGGTGTTCCCTTTGCAGATTTGTAGAAATGATGGAAGCAGAAGAGGTTGGTTAGGTCTTTTTCCTCCTGAAGTGCCTCTTTGTAGCAGAATAAAGAAAATGCATCATCTCTTCTGTGATGTTTTTTCTGCCACTCCTGTCCATCCATGTATTTTGTCCTTAGGTCTATTGTTATTGCCCTCATACTAATTACTTATAATTAATTGTGTACAAGTCCAGCTTCCCTGTAAAGCTTTGAATTTTGCATCTGTTAGAACTGATTACCCTGCAACAACCCACCCCAAAACTTAGCAGCTAAGAACAATAGCTATTAACTTAGCTCATGATTCTATGCAATCAGCAGTTTGGGTTGGGCTCAGCAGGGCTCAGCTGATTTCTGCTGGGACTCACAGGGATGGCTGCTGGGTCAGCTGGGGGTGCCACGACACCAAAGTTATATTCCTCTGGTCTTCCATTTTTCAACAGGTTAGCTCAGCCTCATTCACATGATGTCAACGGGGTTGCCAAGGGCATCAAGAGGGCAAACCTCTAATGTGCAAGAACTTTTAAAATTTCTGCTTCTAATACATTTGCTTCTGTCCCATCGTCCAGAGCAAATCCTATGGCCAAGGTGAGAGTCAGCGTGGAAGGACACTATCAAAGGGTGGGGATACCTGGACACGTGAACAAATGAGGCCCTTATGGCAATCTACCACATGTAAATTGATGTCAGGGTTATATCTCACCTGTCTCTCTTTCTTAGCTCCTCTCATGTCATTTGGCACAAAATAAATGCTTAGGAAATGTTGACTGGATCTATACAGTCATCTGACAGCTTTAATGCTCCCCATAAGCTCCTGTAATCTCTAGGGTACAGTGGGGACATTTGGGGAATGTTGTTGGGCTGCTGAGTTTGAAGACATTTTGGTGCTGGCTAATGATTAGGAGTCTATAGCCATACCACCTTGACGTCCATACCTGTCTGATACCAGCCACTAAGCAGGGTCAGGTCTAGTGACCCGGCAGCCCACTCCCGAAACAATCTGCAATTGAAAACCGTATGAATAGCAGAGAAGCACTGGACGTAGTGCTGGGCATGGTAGTGTTGGGGAGTTTTTTGTTCTGGTGTACATAGGGTTGCTGTGAATTGGACCCGACTTGATGGCACCTAAGAACAGCATTGATGATAAAAGTCTACAGAGAGAAAATGAGTTTGATGTTCAGTTAAAAAGAAAATCAGAGGATTGTCTCATGTTTGACAGAATCCTAATAGCCTTTCTTTTTTATCTTTCTAGGAAAAATAATATGTACTCTTAATGTTCCATTGTTCCTTCATTTTTATTTTGGATGATGTGCCTCATGGTCGTTTTAATCTGGTTTTCTTCTGTGAACAAACAGGGATAGATCACCCAGCCATGTTTCACGTGGGCCCTAATATCTTTGAAGTCAAGGCCTCTGAAGAAAAAATTTCCCTCTGAAGAATTCTTTGAAATTTCGCATGGCCAGCAACAGGATAACCCTTAGCCTTATGCATTGTGGGCTTCTATCCTCAAATTTTAGAAGACCTCACTCTGTCTTTCCTGTGGCTTCACCCCTCATGTGTCTAGGTACTGGGTGTTTGACCTTGTGCCAAGACAGGGTTCACAAATGTGTCCACCCAAAGTTCAAATCCTCTCTCCTTCTAAACCGTGTTCCAGGAAATGGGACCCCACAATTATCTGCCAAAATGGCTTCTAGGACCTGGGAAGGCCTCTTTGCTTTTCTCCTAAAAGAAGACCCTTCCAGTGCATACCCTTCTGGGTCTAGGCAGTGACCAAGGGTGGTTGGTGCACAGTGGGGGCTGCCAGGGAATGGATGGATATTGGACTTTGGGATGGAGTGCCCATAACTTTGCAGTGGAGGTCCATGAGAGAGGAAGATGTTGCTGAGAATGGGGTGAGAGATTGACAGAACATAAATTAGGGGCTACTCTGCCCTGGACTATAAATATTGGCCCAACCCTTCAAGGCTATTGACAGTTGTGGAATCTTCCAGAGGAGCAATGACCAGACTTGTCTCGACTTGAAATCTGAGAGTTTTGTTAAAGCAAGAATGATTTCTGAAATATAATGAGCTAAAAACTCCTAGATGTACATTTATGTAAGTACATTTTAGGGCAGCAAATGGATTTGGTACCTATTATGTGAGATTATCAACTGAAATGTTGGTTCTTGTTACTATATGGCCAAACATGTGAGAGACTATAATCTCTGTTTTAAGAAACTTATCAAATTGCTGAATTTTTCATAAATGGTGGTATGTTTGATTTGTGATTTTCCTAATTTTTCTATAGATGCCCACAGATAGTAGATTCAGTCAGTACCAAGTACAGGTGATTAGTGTGTGTCTGTAAGTAAAATGGAAATTTGTGAGTTTGTAGTATAGGGTATGATAACAGAGGTTAATAATGAAGTGTTGAAAATAGTTTTTAAGAGGCAGATGAGAATCTTGAGGGCAAAGTGGATATAAGAAATAATCGAAGGGGGTGTGTCTCTGTGGCTAAAACACATTTTAGTGATTCTTTTCTTGTGTCTTCCCCTTCCCGATTTTTCAAGAATGTGGCCAGTCACTGCTTGTTTGGAAAATTACCCTTGCTTTTGCTAGTTAGGTTATGCATTTAGGAATTTTAGAATGATGTGGGAAGCCTGAATAGCTAGAATTAAAACTTATTTGCTGGCTATGGCTGGAATTTGAAACAAAAAGGAGCCAAAATACAAGTTTTAGTCTTTTTAACACAAGTATTAGGTTAAGAAGTCATTAGTAATCAACATGTGTGCAGTAATTTTATTTACAAAGGCCTTTCATTAATGACTGCACTATGAACACTATGTCAGAGGCACACAGTTTTCATAAAGTGAGATTCTTTTTTTTGAGTTGGCACACACAGTTGTGTTCATCTTTTTCTGTTTAATGTTTGAAGGAGCCATTACAAATCTGTTTTTTTCTAGGATGTTCTTTCCCTTTATAGTAGAATCATATTTTAATGTTACATGATTGAATAATAGATTATTATTAAATACAAGTGCAGAAGATGGTAGATTTATGAGGTAATTGAGTTACTGGAGATGTTATTGCTATGAGGGGAAATCTGATTACCTGTGGGTTGTGAACAAGGAGATTCCTAGATCTTGGAGATTCAGGCCAGTAGAAGTCTTCTGCTCTTATTTATAAAAATCACAGGCTCATAGAGATAGAAATATTTTAACAATCATCTAATCCAATGTTGTTGTTGTTAGGTGCTGTCGAGTCGAGTCTGACTCATGATAACCCTGTGTACAACAGAATGAAACACTCACAACACTGTGCCATGCTCTGCAATATGCCAGTGCTTTTCTGCTATTCATAGGGTTTCCAGTGGCTTATTATTTTGGGATTGTTTCAAGAGTAGTTTGCCAAGTCCTTCTTTCATTTTTGTGGTGCTGGGGATTGAATCTAGGGCCTCAGAAAGTGAAGAGTGGCACTCTACCAAATGAACTAAACCCCATCTCCAATCCAATGGTTATATTTAAAAAGTAAGGATTTTGAGGTGAAAGATCTCATGTACAAGACCACATAGTAGTCAATAATTTGGACCAGAATCCAAGACCATAGTTCTGAATTAGTGACTATCACTTCTAAATACAGGTGGTATCTCTTTGTTCATGGAGTATGCATTCTGAGGGCAGAATTTTTATTTATTCATTTATTTTTTACTAGGGGTCAAACTCACACTAGATATGTACTCTATGACTGAGCTATATCCCTGGCCTTTAAAACAAATGCTTTGTGTCTAATATTTAATGGTTTTCTATAATTTTCATGGATGCATTAACTATAAAGCCAATTCTTGGCCAGTGGACATGTTATTTTCTTTGTCTTTATTATTGCCAGAGTGTCTCAGATAGCAAATTTATCCCATTCTTTATGAATGTTATGATGAATTGCAGGAACCTTACAAGAAGATAAAACATTACTTTATTTTCATTTTGTTTTACTTACTTTGTAAAATAGGAAATTCTTCACATGTTCAAAAATCTTTGCTGTCTTTTAATATTTCTTTAATAATTGGCAAACATTTGTGCACCTATGTATTTATAAATGTACATGCATATCAATATTGGGAAATATTTGGGATTTACTTAATTTGTTAATTTCTTTTAACCAAATTGTTAAATTATTTTAAGGCATCATTGTAGTTTTTCTATCAGCTTTTTCTCAGTGGGGTGGATGGATCCTTCAGGACATATGTGAACCATCATCATAAAGTGTGAACGTGATCGACTTGAAAGTCAGAAAGTCATATTGAGAGTTTGTTATTCTCTCTGTAATCTGTATCTTAAAACCTATATGGCCAGAGGTCTCGGTTTTCTCCTACTTAAAGCTTCTTTTGTTTTTCTTTGGGTTCACTTTTTTTCTAAGTTTGTTACTGACAATTGGAAATCAGCTTGTTTTGTTTTCATTATGTATTAAGAATCTAGGAAAAGTTAGTTTTGTTTTTCTTTATCATTAAAAAATATTTTACTTGTGAAGTATGGAAAAAAAGAAAGGTAATTCTGTGTTTCTTGGACAACCTCAACCTTTTCTCCATTTATTATGAAGTTGAGTACTGACCCAGTCATAAGGATTTTTGTTTTGTTGATGTTTAGTCGCAATCCATATTGAAGGCTATGATCTTTGATCTTCATCAGTAAATGTTTTAAATCCTCTTCACTTTCAGCAAGCAGAGTTGTGTCATCTGCATAATTCAGGTTGTTAATGAGTCTTCCTTCAATCCTGATGCTGCGTTCTTCCTCATAAAGTCCAGCTTCTCAGATTATTTGCTCAGTGTATAAATTGAAGAGATAGGGTGAAAGTATACAGCCCTGATGCACACCTTTCTCAACTTTAAACCAGGCAGTGTTTCCTTGTTCTATTTGAACAACTGCCTCCCGGTTCAAGTACAGATTTCTCATGAGTACAATTAGGTGCTCTGGTATTCCTACTTTCCAAAGTGTTATCCATAATTTATTAGGATTCACACAAATGCCTTTGCATAGTCAATAAAACGTAAGTAGACATCTTTCTGATATTCTCTACTTTTGGCTAATATCCACCTGACATCAGCAATGATGTCCCTGGTTCCCCTCCCTCTTCCCAATCCCACTTGATTTGGGAAAAGCTATGGCAAAAGATCTCTTTAGAGTATTGAAATGCAAAGATGTCACATTGAAGACGAAGGTGTGTCTGACTCATCCCATGGTATTTTTAGTTGTATCATGTGGTTGTGAAAGCTGGACATTGAACAAGGGAGACAGGAGAAGAATTGATGCTTTTGAATGGTGGTGCTGGAGATGTCTATTGAATATCCCATGGACTGGCAAAAGAACCAACAGATATGTCCTATAAGAAGTGCAGCCGGAGTGCTCCTTGGAAGCAAGAATAGCCAGACTGCGTCTTACATATTTCGGACATGTAGTCAGAAGAGATCAATCCCTAGAGAAAGACATCATGTTCGGGAGAGTGGCAGGTCAATGCAAAGGAGGAAAACCCTATGGATTGACACAGTATCTGCAACAATGGGCTTAAACATAAATAAGATCGTTTGCTTGGCACAGAATCAGCAAGTATTTCAATCTGTTGTACATAGGGTCACTATGAGTAGGACTTGACTCGATGGCACCTAACAACAACAATTCTGTGTTTACAGTAGAGTTTTGAAGTCAGATCTCAGGGCTGTACAATGAAAAGATAGAACTTTTCACTCTATTCTATTCTAGATGGAACTGAGAATTAAAACCAAAGTCAAATGAAATCCATTCTCAGAAGGGAGAAGTAACATCATTTCCCCAGAGAACAAATTCTGAAGCTACTAGAAACATTAAAGTGAGTTCTTAATGTAGATTATAAAACTGGCAGAGATGTAAGAAATAATAGTGATGGGAACATATTGCATCCTGATGTCAGCTGGAAGTCTAATTCTGCTACAGAAAGATAAAGGCAGTATATTGAAAAAGATGGTGAAATGGGCCCCAATTTTCATTTGCTTGACCTCTTCACCTTGAGTATATCATTTAAGTGTTTTCAGTCTTGGGATAATAATGCTTGCCTTTCCAAACTTCCAAGGTTACTGTGAGGATCAAATGCGATAATACAACAGCACTGTACACGAGTTAGCATAAAGCCAGTGCATACAATGGATTTTTGTCTTATGCTGTCTGCTGTGTCAGTCTTCAAAGGTGGAAGATGAAGAGAGAATTGTAATTCTGTATCTTATAATGACTAACAAAGATACCTGGCTGATGTGGTCTTGAAAGGAATTCTGGAAAAAGGTGATCCTATTAGAGTATTTATGACCAAGACAAGACAGCACTTATTTTTTTAAAGTAAATTTTAAGAAGCTTAGAGAAAAAAATACTTGGGTAGACTGTGACTCATGAGGATAGTAGAAAATGAAAATCTGATAATTTACTGATGAATGATCTAAACAGGAGAGACAGGCACACGGACAAGATGGTTTATCTCACGTAACAAATCCACAAAATGTATGGAAAATGTACACAAAACCTAGGAAGGGGCATCTAAGGGAAAATATGAGTCACATGTATCTAAAATGGAGTTGGTGATTTTCTAATAGAAGAATTTGCTTTAATGCATGCATTTAATGGAACATTTCAAAATTAGAAGAATAACTGCTAGCTACTCCCTCTGTTTTCTAACAGAAAAATAATTATGTGAAGGTTAAGCAGGATAGCGTCGGAGGCTGATGGTTGCCCCAATTGCATGGATGTTTAGCTGTGTTGTAGCCATCTTGAGCTGAATTTAAGCCTCATTTTCAACCATGCCGCCAGACTCTGCAGATTTATAGTGACATGAGTGCTGGGAATTGGGGTATAAGGAGGCAGTTGTGATTTTGGGTACAGTTCCTCAGGTATCTCTTCTCAAACAGTATGGGTCCTACCAGTTAGAGGGCTGGAGGAAGAAGGAAGTAGCTGAACACTGAAGGCACCTTTGAGGTGGCCTAGGAGCCCCTTATCAAACCTTTTTTCTCAAGCTGGTAATGTAGCTCCTTAAAATGAGTTGTATATTTGGCATGCATACTCATGCATAGGTCATGATTAAATTCTTTACAGCTCATACCAGAAAAGAAGACTTGGGCTTGGGCAGAAAACCCTTTGTGAGGACGTAATTAAACCTTAGCTTGCTAATTGTGTTATAGAATGGTGCTACGAATAATATTCATAGTGAATCTGTTTTCTGGTTTTATTTTAAGAGTTGGCTTTTTAAAGGTTTCTCCTGCCTTGTATGGAAGTACTCATTCTGGGAATTTATATCTTAGTAGAATTTCTGGCCAAGGAGAAAAAATGACTAATTGGTTAATTTTCCTAGAAAACAACCAGATGCTTTCCTGGTGATAAAACATAATTGCGTTTATGTAGAATTGAGTTGGTGACTTCCCTGTGCAAAGTTGACTTTAAATTATAAATTCAACAAAACATATTTCACAGTTATGACTACTAGCTACTCCCCGACTCTCCGAATGAAACAAAAATTGTATGAAGTTTTAGATGCCAGTGGAATTAACTTCTAAGCAACTTCCATTGGTGAAGGATATCATTAAGTTGTGGTCTTTTTCATATCATGTCTACCAATGTTTAAGAATGATTAGAATGACATAACTCATGCTAGTATAATGTTCAGTTCTGCATGGGGGAGCAGAGTCCTCATATTATCTAGACAGGTGATGTTTTTAAGGTCTTGATTATTAGAGCCCAATCATAGCAGCAAAAAAAGCACACAGTCATACTCCTGAACTGAAAGTAAGATAACACTGGATGTAGTTTCTAAATGTCACCCAACCTGGGTGTTGAAAAGTCTAGTTTTAAAAATAGTTGGTTTCTGGAAATCTTCCCATATAATTGCCTTTGTGTTAAAAAAAAAAATAAATTTGAGGCAGGGTTTCACTATGTAGCCCAGACTGGTCTTGAACTTGGGATCTTCCTTCCTCGGCCTCCAGACTGCTGGGAGTACTGGGGTGCATCACCACACCTGGCTATAATTAATTGCCTTTTGTGATTTTGCACCTTGGTTCTTGATTGCAAGATCAGTCACCCTTTGGGTGGCTAACACACTCTTGCGACCAGTGGCTCCCAGATTGATGAATTTTATGGACTAGATTTAAATACCATGTTAGTGGATGTGGAGTTGCCATCTTTTTGTTTTCCCATGTCTGAATATTAAATCTGGACAGCCAAAAAAGTTTTCATCAGGTAGGATTTGTTTTGCCCCTCCCAAGTCTCTAGCCTGTAGCCATAGCACTGTGGCATCAGATCTCAGAAGCTAAGCAGGGTTGGGCCTGGTTAGTACTTGAATGGGAGCCTGCCTGGGAACACCAGGTGCTGTAGGCTTGGGAGAAGGACCTGACAACTCACTCCCCCCACAAAAAACCCAGCCATTGAAAACCCTATGAATAGCAGAGAAGCACTAACAATAGTGTTTTGCCTGTTGTACGTAGGGTCATTATGCATTGGACACTGACTTGCACCTAACAATAACAACATTGTATTTCAAATTTTATACTATATGCTTTTGTCTAATTAGAAGTTTACCTATTTTTTCCTAAGCCACTTTTATTCAAAGCCTTTTTTTTTCCTAAACAACTTTAGCTATTATCCTATTCTATAAAATGTCAAGGATAGACCTTGAACAAGAAGCACAGATGTCAGGGATTTGACAGGAGTGAATAATCATGTCTATCTCTTGTCAACCTTTTGATTTTAAGTGAAACAAGTACTGTGGAGAATTGCTTCTTTGACTGAAAACCTAGATTAGTCCAAGCTATGCCATGGTGAATGAATGGCTGCTAAATAAACTAAAAAAATTAAATCTTCCCAAATCATCTCACTCATTAATGTGGGGATATAGAATCTAGCATGTTGATAATATTGAACTTTCTGAAATAATTCCATAATGAGTTCTATCCCTTTTTGGTTCTATCCCTTTTTTTGTGTCTGTCTGGATTTTTAATAGTGTCTTTTTCCTTATTGGCTGGAAAAATGCAGTTAAATGTTTAGATTACTTTGGAGCATATTATTTTTGTTTGATAAATGCTGTCAAAAAAGGACTAATCAAGTTTTTAGGTATGAAGTTAATTTTCTTTTGACTAATACATGTGCTTGTGCAGAACCCTTTTATTACTATTTTTCTAGCCAATAACATCTCTTGTTGTTGTTGTTGTTGTTAGGTGCCGTCGAGTCGGTATCCGACTCATAGCAACCCTCATAGGGTTTTCAATGGCAGACTGTTTCGGGATTGCCTTGGGAGTGGATTGCCAGGTCCTTCTCCCATTTTTGCGGCGCTGGGAATTGAACTCGGGACCTCAGAGACTGCAGCGCAGCGCTCTACCAACTGAGCTAAATCCCAGCCCAATAACATCTCTAGGATTTACATATGTAGGAGAGAGAGATTTTATTGCAAATTTGGGTCTCTTTCTTTTTCACTTCATAGTAGATTGAATTTTTTCATGTTAACTACTCCATTGCTTCATTCTTAATGATTAGTTAATAGTCTCTTGGGTGCTGCATCCCCACTTGTTGGATGCTTATATTACTTCCAATGACAATTTCATTTTAAGTGTTGTTAATTTGGCAGGAGGTTATACTTTTGCCTTTTTAGGAGAAAGGAAGGATGAGAGGTATTTGAAGCTGACATGAGTTGGCAGAGCAGTGGTGCCTTCCCAGCGCTGGGTCCCTGGCCTTACTGCCTAGGCACGCTTGCGTCGCTGCTCTGCAGGCCACTGGAGGTCTGCTTGTTGTTCGCCCAGCTGAAAGAGCAGCGGCCCCAGTAGTGTCAGCAGGAACAGAGCTGGCTTCATCTCTGCTTTGTCTCGCTCGGTGCTGGGGTTTTTCCCTCCTCACTGCCATGTGATGGCACACACAGGATCTTTAACTCCCTTTGAAAGCTCCATTGTGGGATGCTGCTGCCTTTTAGCGGAGTGGAGGTTTTTGCCAGCATGTAGCTTGCGATTTTGTGTGTTGTGCCTTCCTCTAAACATTTCTAAGTAAAGAAAGCACTGGCTTTGAGGCAACTAAAAGATGAACTAAGTTATCTTTTCCTTCCTGAGTCCTATAGTAGAAGAGTGATAGAATAGAAAAGTAAGTACTCAGATTTCCTTGTCTACTTTGCAGTCTGGTTAATCATGTGGGAGTTGTGAGAAATGAGAGTTGGGGGTGAGAATAGGGGTAAGTTTCCTAAATGGAATGATATTTGGATTGGGTGGTAAACAATGGTAACAGGTGACGGGGAGCACAGCAATGGAAAAAATGGATGTTACCCAGGGTTTCTTCATTTAAAAAAAAAAACACAACAAAAAACTTTAATTGAAGATCTGTGATATGCCAGGAATTATAGTTGTCTTTAGCCTGCAGCTGTACCACTGTGGCATCCAGTCCCATCAGATCTCAGAAGCTAAGCAGGGTTGGCCCTGGTTAGTACTTCAATGGGAGACCACCTGGGAACACCAGATGCTGTAGGATTGGGAGAAGGATCCAGCAACCCACTCCCAAAAACCAATCAGCCATTGAAAACCCTATGAACAGCAGAGAAGCATGACAATAGTGTTTCACCTGTTGGACACAGGGTCCCTATAAATCAGATACCCACTGGACGGCACCTAACAACAATAACAACAATAGTTGTCTTTGGATGCCCTGGAAAGAATTGGATGTAGTTCCTGTTTCCTAAGAGGTAATAGGCTAGTTGAGAAAATGGAAAATAGACAAACATAGATAGTGGGCTGTGTAGTATAAAGTTTCACACAAATAATTTGGGAACGCAGAGTAAACATCCTAGTCCATCTCAGAGAGGATAAGAAAAGTCTTTTTGTAGGGGTAATACTGAAGCTGAATCTTGAAGGGCAGTGGGCCAAGGAGAAGGTACTTGAAGTAGAGGAAGCTGCATGTTCAAAGGCAAGGGTGTAGGAACAGAGATGCAGCCTGCAGGCCCTGACAGGAGAGAATGCACAGTGTGGGGGAATCAGCTGTGAGTGACTTAAGAGGGCTTGAGTTAGGGCAGCAGGGGTGCGGAGGACATCAAGGAGGACTCCCAGACTTTTACTCAATCGATGGAGGGTTTGGCGGTGCCATTCACAATTTTAGCAAACAGGGAGGAGTGGATTCAAAGACAACAAATAGTGTGCTCGGTTTAGGATGTGATGAGTTTGGGATTCCTGTGACATATTGATATAACGTGCAGAAGTCTGGAGCTCAGGAGAGTTTAGGGCTGTGGATACATGAGTGGGAACCATTAGCAGGGAGGGGAGGAGGGGTGAACACACAGAACGAGAAGACGGCTAAGCAAAATCCCAAGGAGGAAAAGAGGTTGGGGAGGATCACTAGGAATGGAGAGGTGAGGAGGGAGCTGTCAGTGATACCACGTTTTGTTTAAAGAAGGCATGAGGTAAATTCTAGGGGTCCTTCTGGGGGATGGATGGGAATAAGTAGGTCATTAGTGATTTGGGTGATGGCAGCTTCCAAGTGAGGTGGAGGACTGGCCTGCGTTTCAGTGGTCAGGAGTGGGTTAGAGGTTAGGGAGGCACACACTAAGAATCCTCCTGTAAGAATCTTGGAGGAAGAGGTCAGGACGGATAGCAGGTGTGGGAGATTGCAACCAGCATGCAGAGGGAAGGTGGTATTTGTTTGCTTGTTTTATTCTCCAAGGTGGGAAAGCTGGAACATCTTTAGTAGAAACCACTTGAGAGAAGAGGTTGAACAAGTAGGAGAGAGACTAAGATGCAAGTGGCTGGAGGCAGATTTCAGTGGAGGCAGGAGGGAAGGGGATGCTGAGCACAGAGGCCTCATTCTATTGAGACCTTTCTGTCAAAGACCTCCGGGTGATGTTACCTGCACGTACCCTAGCATAGAGACTTCATTCTACATTAGGTTTCACCACTGTTTCTGTGCATTTGTACCCTGTTAGCCACAGGCTTGTTTGTAAGCCTTTTGTGTTTTCCAAATAAAAGTGTTGGTTTGAGCTTTTGGTTTTCCATCTTACCCTACCTTTTTTCTTCTCTTTACCTTAACTAGTGATCTAAACAAATATTTTCTTCCTAATGTAAAAAGATTAACTTCAGTGTAAAATAGAGAATAATTCTCTTGACATATTCCCCTTCACCTGTAAGTGGCATGCTACTTGCTCACAGTGGAGATCCCTGGAGTGGGAATTGCAGGTGGGAGGGAATTTCTTTGGGAGGCAGCTCCCCTTAGGCTCCAGCACCAACTCTATGCCAATGAACTTGGAAGAGGATGAGTCCATTAACTCTTTCTTGTCCTTCCCCCTTTAAACAGGAGAATACTAAGAGTCATCATACTTCGCTCATTTATTGTCTACAGAACTAGTAATGATCAATTTACACACACCATCAGGGCCTTGAGATGGGTAGAGTTTAGTACACAGGAAGATGACATTATGGTATTAATACCCTATGTGACCAGAACTGAGAAATCCAGACATATATTGATTCCTTGTAGTTCTGACAGTAGGAGCATCACACATGTTGTAAAGCCATTTTCTTTTTTTGTATTTAGTATACAACTTAATGTGTTTCATTGTGACATTTCTATACATTTGTGTCATTGTACATTGCTCATGTTCATTCCCTTTGCCCCCTCATGGTCCCTGAACATTTCCATATACTTGATTTTCTTTTTTCATATAACCCGAGAGAGACAAAGGTGAATGAAGTAGGCTCCGAGCAGCTGAGATGATATGGCAAAGTTCTTGTAGATTGATTACTCCTGGGTGAACAATTTAGCCCATTGTCCAGGGCCCTCTGACTTCCACACACCCTTTACAAGCCCAGTTACTTGATTCCTGCACTTGATACAAAGGAGGAGCTGCAATAGAGGTAAGAAGGAGAGGTATGGGTAAGGACAGGAACACTGATGCCTAGAAAGAGGAGGACCCAAAACGATGACACCAAAGGAGGAGACAGATATGTTGTAAAACACTTCCAAAGGGAGTAGTAGTAATAATAAAAAAAATCCCCACAGTTTTGCAGGATTATCATGTCCCTCTTTAATATCCACTGAAGGCATCATTGTGTTTAAGCATGGTACAATAATTGATGTTTCAAGTGAAGAGTCTATCAAGAAATATTTAAATGCTTGGTATACTATGTTTTAAAGTTGTCAACAAAAAAATATCAACTGCATTGTATAGTTTTTCATTAAAATAAAATGTGGCAATTAAAGTACAAGAGCTGGCCTTAACCCAAAGTGTCTTACTCCATTTTTATTTGTATTTAAGGTGCCGAGAGTTAGTAATTTTCTCTCTCAGCAATTTATGTAAGAGAGACAGCATGCTATGCTTAGCAAAAATTATAGAAAACCTGGTTATAGATGACAAGAATGCCAAGGAAAGTTTATACAATCTGTTCAAGCTTAACATTTCCATAGCACATTTAAAAATTATTTTAAGTCTGTATTATCCTATGGGATCATCAAAGGTTAATAAATAATCAGATTTTCAACAACAAAAGAACCCTATTCCAGGCTCTATGCCAATCCTGGAGAAAGCAATATTAACTTTGGAATAGCAAACATTCATCTTTTCTTTCTAAGATAGAATGTTATTTCCTTTCAATATTTTAATTGAAGTACTAGAGTAGGAATTATTAAAAATCAATTATAAAAGGCCATCGGATTTTTTTCATCATTTAAAGGAAATGAGTATTTTAATTCTTCTTTGAGAATTGTCAATGAACAAAGTCAAATCTTGTAAAATGAAAGTAAAAATGCTTGTGATTTAATTGTGGTAGCCCTGTTGACATGCAGGAAGGATATACCTTGAAACCTTTTAAGACTCAAAATTCCTGATATGAGAAACGTCCTT
This sequence comes from Pedetes capensis, assembly GCA_007922755.1. Lineage (NCBI taxonomy): Eukaryota > Metazoa > Chordata > Mammalia > Rodentia > Pedetidae > Pedetes > Pedetes capensis. The sequence continues at coordinate 53,955 of VMDO01000356.1, read as the reverse complement.
GTATTTTATAAGCAAGTGTCTGAAATCTAGACAATGGCTTAAAATCAAAGTAGTGACCTGGAATGTTGTTGATGCTGTCAAAATATGTTCAGGAGTGATAATCTTTGTTAAAAGGAGGAGAGTAGTTTTTATTGCCAAGACTTAAATCTGTTATTATTTTACTCCTGGTTGGCTTAGTGAAGCCTTGAATGATGGAATACAGTATTTGTCTTTCTGTGCCTGGCTTATTTCATCTAATGTAATTTCTAGTTTGAGGACAGTCTATCTTTTTTGTGGGTAATTGAAGCTGGTATTCTATTAAAGCAGTACTCTGGGGTTTTGAAGTAGGTGTGGTTATGTGGGTGATAGGGAGGACTGGCTGGGATTTAGCTCAGTTGGTAGAGTGCTACTCTGCACTGTCTGAGACCCTAGGTTTGATCCTTAGCACTGCAAAACTGGGAGAAGGTGTGGCAGTCCACTTCCAAAACAATCTCGAAACAATCAGCCATTGAAAACCCTACAAATAGCAGAGAAGCACTGACAGAATGCCGAGTATGGCACAATGTCTGGGAGTGTTTTGTCTGTTGTACATAGGGTTGCTATGAGTTGGACCTGACTCCATGACACCTAACAACAATAGACAGGACCGATCGCTGAGCTGATGACTTTGATACCTGTGGTGTAGCTCCCCATAGCTAACGACACAGAAGCTGTGGAAAGAGGCTGAGAAGTGGTAGGTGCTGCCAGTGGGGCTAAGTCATGGGGACATGGAGTTTAGACAGTGAACACCTCTAGTGGGGGTTGCTATGAACCAGGTACCACAGGCCTTGCCTATAGGTTTCACCATTGCCTCAACTTCCAGGTCTTGATACAATGCTAGGGGTAAGAGAAGACCCTTTGACTATATTTGCTACTAGTCTTCTTGTTCATATGGCTGAATTTTGGTCTTGATGACTGTACTGAATTGAATTTGAAAACTAAAATGCTGTGATATTTCTTGTATCTCAAGCCTAGTAGAGCAGTTCATAGCTTTTGGTTCACACACCTCTACAGACACATGTGTATATATTCATGAGTACAGATTTCTGTTTCTTGCATCCCTGGCCCTTACATATCCGTTCTGAGAGGTCCTCATCCTCATTTGACAACTTGGAAAATGCTTGCCCTTCATTTGGGAAAAAAAAAAAGCTAAGAATGGTGTCAATATAAATGGTCTAGAAAATGCATGCAATTGTTCTGACAAGATAAAAACAAAGTTCACTACAGGAAAAGCTTCTATCTTAAACAGAACTGGAACCCAGGACATATAGAAAAATATTACCAAGTAAATGATAGAGAAGACTTAGATGGGGAGGGTGGGGGGCAGCATACAAGAGGGTAAGGGGGAACCTATATGAATAATGCACATCAAAATGCATATATGGAAATGCCACAATGAAAAACATGTCAGAATGAATCACATTAAGGTATACATTAAAAATTTCCAATAAAAAAGTGAAAAAAAAATTTCATGTCAAATATCATTCCTCCTTTTTGAATAAGCAGAGATTGGGAAGTCTAAAAATTAATTCTTGGCTCCCTAATTTGCAAAATAGAGAAATGCTTGCCTAGCTTAAATCACAGGATAGTTATGAGCATTGAATTAAATGACCTATATTAAAGAGTCACAAGGTATTTAAGGTTGAAAGGGCTATATTCACAAAACCGTGGAGCAGAAGAATTTGATATGTATTAAGGGAGGGCCCTAGGGAGACCTGTCTTCAGAGACTTAAGGATTTTTGTTTTTATTTATTATATATATTTTTTGTATATATGGTTGAGGACAAACTATTAGTGCAAATTGGATTTAGAGGAGGCTCTTGAAAATCAGAAAGACTTACATAATGAAGAAATGATTAGAAAATAGTTTCTTAATGGGCACAGGAGGAGGATTTGAGTATGTGAAGAATACATGTACCTGTCACAATGAAATGCATGTCAAAGTGAAACACATTAAGCTGTAAATTAAAAGTTTCCAATAAAAAAATACACACACCTGGCTATGAGTGCCCTAAGGGGAGAGGCTGTTATCAGCTTGTTCAATCTCTTTTCAATACTTGTGCATTGTAGCTTTTGAAGATATGCTGAAGAAATGGATGAAGTAGCCTGTTTGGCCTTAGTAAGATCTTTCTGGTTGTGGTTCAGCTGTACGTTGTTTAAAACAATCTTTTATTTCCTTCCTTATGGCAGTTTCTTTTTAAATAACTTGGACCACAACAAAAGTCCCCAGATTCCCTTGACCTGAGAGCTATTCTATGTGACTCAGCATTAACTAGCGTGTGACATGGGATGAAGCAGATTTTTTTTTTTTTAGTACTTGAACCCAGGGGCCTCACACATTCTTTGCAAGTGCTCTACCACTGGGCTACAGTCCCAGTCCATCATTTATTTTTTTATTTATTTATTTCATTCATTCATTCATTCATTCATTTTTTTCCAGTAATCTTATTTTCCCCACATGTCTGTCGGCTTGTTGTGCTATGGGGACTTGTGTGTTGCTGTGATGCTGAAGGCTGTGCCACCAGTATCTCAGATACTAGCAGGGCCAATCATGATGAACAGATTTCAGTGGAGCTTCCAGACTAGTATAGACTAGGGAGAAGGACCCGGGCGGCCTACTGAAAAAACTAGCTGTTGAAAACCCTCTGCAAAGCAGAGAAGCACTAGCAAATACAGTGCCAGAAAATGAGGCTCCCAGGCTGGAAGGCATTCAAAAGATGACTGAAGAAGTGTTGGATTCTCAAAGTAGGTTCAACCTTAATGATGGGAATGGAGTAAAGCCCCTGGAACCTCTATATGTTGATGTGGCATGACTCAAAATGAGTAGAAACATGGTGGCTGTGATGGGTTCAAATATAAAAGATCATGTGTATGGCAAAGTATATGGTAGTGATTCATTCTCTCATACAAAGGGTTGCTAGGAGTCAGATCTGACTCAGTGGTACCAAAAACAACACGACAATCTTATTGATAATTTTTAATGTAAAACTTAATGGATATCTTTATGACATTTCCACACATGAATTTCATTGTACATTGCAATGTCCACTTCCCCCATTGCCCTCCCATGACCCCCTTCCTTTATCCCCTCCCTCATTCCATCTCTCCCCACGAATGATCCCCCTTCTACTTTGTGTCTTTTTTGTGAGGGTATCTATCTATATACATCCTGATTTTGCCATAAGGGCAACATATGTGATATTTCCTTTCTTTTCTGCCATTGCCCTTTCTTCTTGCCCTATTCCCCTTTTCTTTAGTCCATTATCTTTTCCTATGTAGGCCCCTTCTACTTTCATGACCTATATGTTTGAATAATGAATGTATATTGAAGTCTAACATGCACATATGAGAGAAAACATGCAGATCTTATCTTTCTGGGTCTGGTTTATTTTGCTTAAAATGATGATCTCCAGTTCCATCCATTTTCCAGCAAATGCCATAGTTTTGCTCTTTTTTATGTCTGAATAAAACTCCATGATGTTTATACACAAGAATTTCCTTACTCATCTGTTGATGGACACCTAGGTTGATTCCATATCTTGACTATTGTGAATAATGCCATAATAAACATGGATAAGCAGGATATCTGTGGTATATTGACTTACATTCCTTTGGTTATATACCCAGGACTGGTATAGCTGAGTCATATGGTAGTTCTATTTTTAGTTTTTTGAGTTTCAATAGTGGCTGAACCAATCTACATTCCCATCAGCAGTATAGTAGGGTTTCTTTCTCCCTTCATCCTCACCAGTATTTGCTGTCTTTTGTTTTGTTGATGCTACCTATTCTGATGGGGGTGAGATGGTACCTCAGTGTAATTTTGATTTGCATTTCCCTGATGGCTAAGGATGCTGAACATTTTTTCATGTGATTGTTGGCTATTTGTGTGTTGTCTTTTTGAGAATTCTCTGTTCAGTTCTTTTGCCCATTTTTTATCGGATATTTTGCTTTTCTGGTATTTAATTTTTTGAGCTCTTTATATATTTTAGATATTAATCCCCTGTCTGATGTATAGCTGGCAAAGATTTTCTCCCATTCTGTAGAGGTCTTTTCACTCTGATAATTCTCTCCTTTGCTGTGCAAAACCTTTTAATTTAATGTACTCTCATTTGTCAATTCTTTCCTGTGCTTTTGGGGTCCTCTTCAGAAAGTCTTTGCCTGTGCCTATTTCTTGAGTGTTTTTCCCTGTTTTCCTCTAGCAGTTTGGAAGTCTCAGGTTTGACGTTAAAGTCTTTGCTCCATTTTGAACTGATTTTTGTACAAGGTGAGAAAGAGGCATCTAGTTTCAGTTTTCCACATGAAGATATCCAGTTCTCCCAGCACCATTTGTTGAAAAGGATGTCTTTTGTCCAATTTATATTTTTGGAAACTTTGTCAAATATCAGGTGGGTGTAGCTACATGAGTTTATTTCTGAATCCTCTTTCTGTTCCACTCCTCTGCATGTCTGTTTTTGTACCAAGAACTGTTTTGCAGTTCTTGTTACTATAGCTTTGTAGTATAATTTGAAATCAGGCATTATGTTGCCCCCTGCATTGTTCTTTCTGCTCAGGATCACTTTAGCAATTTGAGGTCTTTTGAGCTTCCATATGAATTTTAGTATTGTCTTCTCTATTTCTATGAAGTATGACATTGGGATTTTTATGGGAATTGCATTAAATCTGTCAAGTGATTTTGGTATAATATAGCCATTTTCACAATATTAATTCTTCCAATCCATGAGCATGGGAGCTCTTTCCACCTCCTGGCGTTGTCTTTGATTTCTTTCTTTAGTGTTTTAAAGTTTTCAGGGTAAAGATCTTTGACATTCTTAGGTTTATTCCGAGGTATTTTGTTTTGAGACTACTATGAACGGGATTGCTTTCCTGGTTTCTTTCTCAGCCTGGTTGTTATTAGTACATAGAAAAGCTACTGATTTTTGTATGTTGATTTTTGTGCCTTGCTACTTTTCTGAGATTATTTATTAGCTCTAAGAGTTTTGTGGTGGCATCTTTGGGGTCTTTTAAGTAAAGAACCATATTGTCTGGAAAAGTGGATAATTTGACTTCCTATTTGGATACCTTTTACTTCTTTCTCTTGTCTTATTTCTATGGCAGATAGTTCAATTACTACATTGAATAGCAGTGGAAACAGTGGACATCCTTGTCTTGTTCATGATTTAAGAGAAAGTACTTTCAGTTTTTCTCATTTAGTATGATATTGGCTATTAGTTTTTCATATATTGCCTTTATAATGTTGAGGTATGTTCCTTCAATTCCTAGTTTCTTCAAGGCTTTTATCATAAAATGATGGTGAACTTTGCTGAAGTCTATTCTGTATCTCTTGATTGGATTATGTGATTTCTGTTTCTGAGCCTGTTTATATGCTGTATATTTATTTATATTTATTGTCTTGTGTATATTGAACCAGACTTGCATCTCTGTAATGAAGTCAACCTGATGATAGTGTATCATCTTTTTAATGGGTTATTGAAGTCAATTTGCAAGTATTTTATTGAGGATTTGTGCATATAGGTTCATGGGAAGTGGCCTATATTTTTCCTCTTTTGATGTATACTTATTTAGTTTTGGGATCAGGGTACACTAGCTTCATAGAATGAATGTGGTTGTGTTCCTTCCATTTGTACTTTATGGAATAGTTTGAGGAGCATTGGTATTAATTCTTCTTTAAAGGTCTTGCAGAATTCACCAGTGAATCCATTTGGCCCTGGACTTTTCTTCATTAGGAGACTCTATTACTGCTTTGGGTCTGGGATTTAGCCCAGTTGGTAGAGCACTGCGCTGCAGTCTCTGAGGTCCCGAGTTCAATTCCCAGCACTGCAAAAATGGGAGAAGGGCCTGGCAATCCACTCCCAAGGCAATCCCAAAACAGTCAGCCATTGAAAACACTATGACGGTCGCTATGAGTCAGATACTGACTCAAAGGCACCTAACAACAACAACAACATTACTGCTTTGGGCTGGGATTTAGCTCAGTTGGTAGAGCGCTGCTCTGCAGTCTCTGAGGTCCTGAGTTCAATTCCCAGCCCCGCAAAAATGGGAGAAGGACATGGCAATCCACTCCCAAGGTAATCCCGAAACAATCTGCCACCTAACAACAAAACAACATTACTGCTGTGAACTCACTGCTCACTGTAGGTCTGTTTAAATTGTTTATATCCTCTTGACTTAATTTTGGCAGATCATATGTGTCTAGGAATTTATCCATTTCATTTAAGTTTTCCAGTTTTTTGGAACATAATTTTTCAAAGTATTCCCTAATGATTCTCTGGATTTCATTTGTTTCTATTGTAATGTTCTCTTTTTCTCTTCTCTAGTTTTCACAGATTGAGTCTGTTCTCTCTTCCCTTTGGTTAGTTTGGCTAAGGGTTTGTTGATCTTGTTTCTCTTCGCAAAGAACTAGCTCTTTGTTTCAATTCTTTTTATTCTTTTAGTCTCTAGTTTATTAATTTCTGCTCTGATCTTTATTATTTCTTTCCATCTATTGGTTTTGGGTTTTATTCTTCTTTTTCTATGAGTTTGAGGTACATCATTAAATTATCTGTTTGAGTCTGCTCTGATTTTCAAATATAGACACTCATAGATATAAAATTCCATCTTAGGACTGCCTTTATTATATCCCAGAGGTTGTGATAGGTTGTATTTTCATTTTCATTTTATTCTAAGGATTTTTAAATTTCCTTTCTGATTTTTTCAAGTACCCATTGATTCTTTACATGTGTATTGCTTATTTGCCATTTATTTGTAGTTTTTGTAATTTCTCTTGCTATTCATTTCTAGCTTTATTCCATTATGGTCTGATAAAATACACAAAATTTATTTTGATTTTTCTCTCTGTGTTAAAACTCATGGACTAAAATTGTATTTAAAAAATATATTTTTTTAATTTTTTGAAAAATTGTACAAAAATCTAAAATCTATTTTAGAAAATTTTCCATGGGCTGCAAGAAGAATGTGTATTCTGTAGCTTTTAGGTAGAATATTCCATAGATTTCTATTAAGTTCATTTGATCTATTGAGGTGTTTAATTTTTTTGTCTGGATGCTTTATCGATGGAGAGTAAGGTATTGAAGTTACCCACTATTATTATATCTGGACTTGTCTGTGCCTTTCAGTCCATTAGTATCTTAATGAAGCTGAGTGCATATATATTTATAATTGTTATACATTCTTGATCTATTGTTCCATTTAATAATATGTAATGGCCTTCTTTGTCTCTTCTGACTAGTTTTGACTAGAAGTCTACTTTGATATAAGAATGACTGCTTCTCTCTCTCTCTCTCTCTCTCTCTCTCTCTCTTTTGCTTCCACTTGTCAATTTCCATCCTTTCATATTCAGTCTGTGAGTGTCCTTGCCAGCGAGATGTGTTTCTTGAAGATAACAAATTGTTGGATCTGGTTTTTAATCTAGCCTTCTAACCTTTTAATTGGAGATTTAGTACTATTTATGTTTAGAGTTATTATTGAGAGGAGTTTGCTGATTCTTATAATTGTGTTTCTCCCTTATTTATGTTCAGGCTTTGTTATTTTTCTTTTTTGAGTTTGACATGACTCAGTCTTTCCTAATTCTTTTTCATTTGTCTGTTCCTCCCTTCAAGTTTATTCTTTCCAGTACACTTGTAGTGGAGACTGTCTTTCTTCCTCTTGTGTGTGTAGGATTCCTTTAAGTGTCTCCTGCAATGCTGGCTTGGTGGTCATGCATTGCTTTAGTGTTTGATTATCTTGGAATGTCTTTATTTCTTCATTAACTTTAACTGATAACTTTGGGCATAATAACCTTGGTTGGCAATTGTTTACTTTTAGGGATTAAAATATATTATTCCATGCCTTCTTAGATTTTGTTTGTGCTGAGAGGTCTGATGTAATTCTGATGGGTTTTCCTTTGTAAGTGAGGTGGTGTTTTTCTCTTGTAGCTTTTAATTTTGTTTCTTTGTTCTATAATTTTGGCATTTTATTTATTATGTATCATGGGGAAGTTCTTTTCTGATCATGTCTATTTGGTGTTCTAAATGCCTCTTGTGGCTGGATGTCCATTTCTTTCTCCAGATTTGGAAATTTATGTTATAATTTCACTGAAGAAGTTTTTTATGCCTTTAGTTTTTATTTCAGCTCCTTCTTTTACCCCATGGATTCTTAGGTTTGGTCTCTTGATCATGTCTCAAAGTTCTTAAAAATTTTGGTCATGTTCTTTTAGTGTTTTTCTTTGATATATGAATGTAATATTTCTTCAATCTTGTCTTCCATCCACGATATTCTATGTTCTGCTTCATCTAGTCAGCTGGTTATGTTTTTCACTGTGTTTTTAATTCAGTTTGTTGATTTCTTCATTTCCAACATTTCTGTTTCTTTGTTTTTCAAAATCCCAGTTTCCTTACTGATTTTCCCATCCATTTTGCTGACTTTGCCTTCTACATTAGTGACTTTCTGACCTAGGTCCTGTATTGATTTGCTTACTTCATTCATTTGCTTGTTTGTGTCCTCTTTGAAGTTATTGATCATTTTTACAAGTACACTTTTAAATTCTTTGACATTTCTACTATTTCAGTATGTTTTGATTCAGTGGTTAAAGAATTATGGTCTTTTGGAGGAGATGTGTTGCCCTGCTTTTTCATGTTTCTTGTATTTCTGATTTGTGATTTGTGCATCTTCCTATTTTATTTAGAGGTTTTCTTAGTAAGCAGCTTTCTCTTGAGGTCACAGTCTCCATGCCACTTCCAGAAAGGAAGACAAATCACCATAATAGATATAATACCTGACCAAACCAGATATAGAAATACATTTAAGATCACTTAAAGCCAACTGCTATATCACTTGTGCCCATAGCACAAAGAGTGACAATATAGAGTAAGCTATGATTTTATAAAATATTTAGGTTGAAGTTATACATACTATTTACCTGAGGAAGGGGGGCAGAGAGAAGGGGGAAAGAAGGATGTCTCAAGGGTGAAGTTAAAGAAAGGAAAAGGAAGATATAGAAAGGAAATGAGTGATAGGAATAGTAGCGAAAAGCATCAAAAGATTAAAAAATTATTGCATAATAAACAAAAAAATATATAAACAGAATTAGGTAAACATAAACAGATCAACAGGAAGTAGTAAGCCAAAGATATTTAAAGTATAAATAGAAAAAGAGAGATACACAGTCAGAAAAAGATGAAAAAACTAAAAAAAAAAGATAAAAATTACATTTGAAAAATGAGAAAATGAAAATTAACAATGCAAAGAGAGAAGAATAAAATAAATAAATAAAGAAGAAGAACAAGATGTAAAAAGAGCCAGCCTCTAACTTGCTCCCTGGCAACCCCAGTGTCTCTGGGTGCTGTGGCAGGAGGATCTTGAGCCCCAGGCCAGAGGCAGCCTGTGCAATTCAATATAATGCTGTCTCCAAGAAAAAAAGAAAGAACAAGGCTGGGGGTACTGCACAGTGGCACAGCACATACCCCATACAAATCCCTGGGTTCAATCCCTACCACAATATGAAGAAAAAAGAGGAGGAGGAAGAGGAGGAGGAGGAGGAATACTGGAGGTGTGTCTTTCTATGGCCTCTAATATTGGAGTCTGTTAGGTGGAGGTGGTGAGCCACTGAGGATGGAGTCTTTTTTATCTGACCACCGCTCAGAGTTGACTATCTCCATTCCTATCAGGAGATGGAGTTGTGTCCTCTTCCCAGGGGAGTGGGGCTTGCTTCTGATCAACTTTCCCGAACTTCCTGCAGCCTGAACCTCTCAGCATCTCAGTGTCCCTTCCCCTCCCCACCCCTACTATAACTGCTTGATGCTGCTGTGAGCACACTGGGATTGTGGTGAGTCACCCCTAGGCTCTCCACTAGTGATAATTCTTTGTTTTCAGGCTCCCAGGGGTAGCTCAGTCTCATACAATAGGTTCACTCTCAAGATCGGCCCTCTGAGAGACGTGGAGTGCAGGAAAGAGAGTCCCTTCTCCAATGTTGAGTCCTACAGTTGGAGAGAGCCACTGTCCCATCATATCTCCAGAAGAATTCAAGGACTGGGGGCTTGTGCTATGGGGCTGCCAGTCTGATGACCAGGGCTGTCTAGCTTACCTGTTCTGGTGAGGGCTCTTTCCCTCCTGCCATGGGAAGCCATGGCTGGAAATGTGTCCTGCTCACTCTCTGTTCAGCTCTGTTCTGCAACCTGGGACCATTTCACAATCTCCTCTGTGGTTTCTGTACTTTTCTAGACATTCTTTCTTTGGAAAAGAGTCCACTCTTTTCTATTCTAACTCCTTTGTTTTACCACGTCACATGGAAGGCTACCTTTAATCTGACGTCTTAAACTAGAAGGCTTTTTTTAATTTGAGTCAATGTTTTGCTCGGTGCTTCTGGCCTTGAACTCACAATCCTCCTGCCTCTGCCTCCCACCCAGCAAAGGATGAACGAGGTTGTCAAGAACCTTTACATAGAATCTTATGAGTAATGTACTTTTATTTGAAAAGCCTGACATAATCCTGAGTCTAATACTTTTTAAATTAAAGTGCATTAATCCTTTATATTTTCCATGTACCCAGTTTGTTTTAGAAGCTGTTATTTTCATCAAAGATTGTTAGCTTCCAGAAAATGTCTATTTGCTATGATTTCCTGGGCCTTTTGTGTTTTAAATATACTTCTAACAAATAATCATAACAAAGGAAGAAAAGGAGATTACATTTAAGAAGACCTACTATGTGTTTTGTGCATGTTGTTTCGTTGAAAGGTTAACAAACCTTCTGAGTAAGTGATTCTGTTTTATTGTGCAGACCTGGACCATGAGATTTAGAGAGATGATATAAATTACAGCCAAGGTGATATAGAATCAATGAGAGGTCAACACAGATCTTTTTGGAATTGATTGTCCTTGTCCTGCCACATTGCACTGCAAGGCAGAAGTAATTCCAGGTGGACTCTATTATTAAATATAGCCAGAACCTGACCACCTCTACTGCTCCCATGCTGGTATAAGGCTCTGTGATGTTTTACTTTTATTACCACTGTCACATTTCCTTTTTGCTTTACCTGCTTTACTCCAATCCCAATATTTTTTTGTTTTTGAGGCACTTGGGGGTTGAACCCAGGGCCTCACATGTACTTTTCCAGTGCTGTAACACAGGGCTGCACCCCCAGTCCATTTTAAATACTTTGCATCAGAGTCTCACTAAGTTATGCAGCCTGCCTCTGGCCTCAAATCCATCATCCTCCTACCTCCATCTCCTGAGTTGCAGAATAGTTTATTTTTAATAGCTGATGTGATCCTTTTAAAATAGTTAGGTCATGTCACTTTGTGCAAAATATTTCAATAATTCCCCTTTTCACACAGAGAAAGGCCAGAGTCCCTATAATGGCCTATGAGACCTGGCCCTCCTTTCTCTCTCTCTCTCTGACATTAACTCTAGTTTCTTCACTTTGATTATTCCTCTCTAGCATTCTAGACACACATCTTCCCAGGGTATGCATGGCTATTATACCAACCTTCAAATCTCATTTTCTCAATGAGACTTACCTTGATCCAGGTTATAATGCAACCTCTACGAGATTAAAGGTGTAATAATTAAAGATTTTCAAGCCTTTGATAAATGCTTTAAATTTCTAAAATTCTCTTCTACATTCCATGGTAACTCATTTTGTGCTGAAACACAAAATTGGAATATATATAAAATATCGCATATTTGGAATACTTAGTTTTTCAATCATTGGTTGTATCTTATTTGATGAAATACATTCCATACTGTGACCCAGTGTATGTACATAAAATGGAAACAAAATTTTTACAAAATTCTTGGCATTTTTATATGTGATGACATCCTCAGATATTTCCTGTTGAATTCCATTTCTTTCCTTTCTATTATAAAAATATGCTGATCGTGATCTATAAAATCAATTTCACAATTCACTTATGGGTTACAACTCATAGCTTAAAAAATACTGAATAAATATTGTTCAAATACCATTAACTTGGGAGATAAGATAGGGAAGTTATATGTTAGCTTTTTGAAAACAAACCATGGAGAGTGACGACTGAGCATTCATTTATACTTTTGAGATATTGGATTGTGACTGTTAAATTTTCATATTTATATTCATTGTGACAAAGATAATATAGAGTAGTTTGCATAAATATATAATTACATAATTTAACATAATATTTTACTAACATTTGTTAGTGTTAGAACTCTCTTATTAGAAGTGCCTCTTCCCATCTGGTGGATCAGGAAGTTTCTTCCCATCTTCCTTTTCCTTCCAATTTCAGTATGTTCATTTTCAATTGATTGGTATTTGTTTTCTCACCTATATTGATATTAGATACTAACTGAAGGAAAATATTCAATAGTGAAAAAAGAAGTTATGCTTTATTGTTTTAAAGTGTCACAATATTGGTTAATTCATTACCTTACCTAGCCTATTATACTGTGAAATTTTTTAGTATTATAATCTCCGAACACATAATATACTGAATTGATACCTCTGTAATTTCCCCTAATATATGTTCTCTAAAACTGAAATTGTCTGTGTGTCCTGAAGGTAAAAATACACATTATAAATGTGTCTTTGATCACGGTCCTCTTGTGCGCACTGCTCCAGCCATATTAAATCATTCCCTTTGTCTTTTTCTCTCCCTTCTTCCTTCTGACCCCCCACTCCTTCTTCCACCTTCCTGCCTCTCTCCTTTTCCTCCTCCCTCCTTTTTATTTTCCTTCCCTCTAACTAATATTGTTGAGTGCATACTTTGTGCTATGCATGATGGTGGAGAGAAAATAAATAACGTCATCCTGGTCTTCACTAAACTGAAACTAGATACTGACTAACATCCCCAGTTACAGAAGAGAAAACGGGAAGCCTCAAGATTGCTTAGAGCGCCAGAGCTGGGACCAGATTCTGTGCATTACAATTGACATCCAGCATCAGAGACTGATAGAATGTTAGAATTAACAGGAGCATTAGACATTCCTCCAGTCTGCATCCTAGAGATGTAGAAACCAAGTCTCTTATGGATTGAAGGATGTGGTGAGATCACAGCTGGAACCTAAGCTGGTTTTTTGACCAATTCTTTTCAGATACCACCTCCCCTCTCTACTGTGATGCTGTGTGCCCAGACCCCTGGTTATCCCCCATTTATATATGTGGTTTGTGCTGTTAAAGACCTCTTTTCATAACGCACACACTGAACTATAGACTTTTACCATTCCTGGTTTTGTTGCTGGAAATTATAATTGGAACAATTAGAGATGCGTCAGTGGAAAGGCAATGAAAGAGGGCCATTAAGAGCTAATAAATGCCTCTCCTCATGGGTATGGAGATCTTTTCTAAGTATTTGAGCTCTTTTCACTGGTGCTTTTAAGTAGCTAGAAATAACACTTGCTGCACGCGTGTTGCATACTTGGGATACCAGGGGGTTGGTTTCATTCTGTTTGAACCCAGCGTCCTTTGGTTGAAATGTGTGTTGATTCTTTTGTTGGCTTAAGAATTCATTCCATATTTTACATTAACTTTTTCTTGTGGAAGGCAGGAGAACAATACTGGAGAGTTCTCAGGAAATGAAGTCTTCAGGTAGCTAGTGACTCGCAAGGAAGCAAATGAAAAGGTTGGAGTTATCGACATTTATTCTGATACACCTTCCTTTTCACATTGCCTAAAAATCCAGATGTAGTGGGCAAGTGAGTTGTAGCTTACCCTAAACCCCTAAGGCTATGGCTAGCAAAAGAGAATCATTACTTGTTGATATGGAGATATGTTAATTTCTGGACAAATTTGAGTAAATAATTACTAAATGAATTTCAGGGTAACTTACAACCACCTCTAAAAATAATGATGATCATGATGATAGATATATATACAAATATATATATACGTATATATATATTTGTATATATAATTTGTATAATATATATTTGTATAATATATAATAATATAATTTATATAATTTATTATAATTTATAATATATTTGCATAATATATAATAATATAATTTGTATTATATATAATTTGTATAATATATATTTGTATATATATGTGTATGCATATATATATATATATATACAACCACCTCTAAAAATAATGATGATCATGATGATAGATATATATACAAATATATATATGTATGCCTGCAGCTGTAGCCCTGTGGCATCCGATCCTGTCAGATCTCAGAAGCTAAGCAGGGTCGGGCCTGGTTAGTACCTGGATGGGAGATCACCTGGGAACACCAGAAGCTGTAGGCTTGGGAGAAGGACCTGGCAACACCCTCCCAAAAATCAATCTGCCACTGAAAACCCGATGAACAGCAGAGAAGCACTGACAATAGTGTTTCCCCTGTTGTACAAAGGGTCGCTATGAGTCGGATACCGACTCGACGGCACCTAACAACAACAACAACAACAACAACATATGTATATATTTGTATATATATAATTTGTATAATATATATGTATAATATATATATTTTTATAATATATAATAATATAATTAATATAATTTATTATAATTTATAATATATTTGTATAATATATAATAATATAATTTGTATTATATATAATTTGTATAATATATATATATTTGTGTATATATATGTGTATGTATATATATATATTTTTTTTTCCTTTAAGGTAGATTTAGTTCCTGCATGTGGGTGAAAATGTACGTATTTTGTCTGGGTTCACTTGGAACTGCAAATGACATAATTTTATTCTTTACTGCTAAATAATATTTCACTGTGTATATGTACCACACTTTTAATCCAATCATCTGTTGATGGGCATCTAGGCTGATTCCATGCCCTTGCAATTATGGAGAGTGCTACAATAAACATGGAAGTGCACATGTCCCTGTGGTATGACAACTTGTCTCTCTTTGGGCATATACCCAGGAGTGGTATAGCTGGATCATATGGTAGTTCTATTTTTAGTTTTTTGAGAAATCTCCCTAGTGATTTCCATACTGGCTATACTAATTTACAATCCCACCAATAGTGTAAAGGGTTTCTTCCCTCCCCGCTACTCCCACATCCTAACCAGCATTTGTTGTTGTTTGGTTTGTTGATGCTTGACTAACTGGGGTGAGATGCAATCTTAGTGTAGTTTTGATTTGGATTTCCCTGATGCTTAAGGGTGTTGAACATTATATTCAAATGTTTATTGGCCATTTGTATTCTTTTGAAAACTGTTCAGTTCCATTGCCTGCTTATATTGGACTATTTGTAACTTTGGTGTTTAATTTTTTAAATGCTTTATATATCCTAGATATTAGTCCTCTGTCAGAGGTATAGGTAGCAAAGAGTTTCTCCTATTCTATGATCAATTCCTTTATTTTATTGTTTCCTTTACTGTGTAAAAACTTTATAATTTTATGTAATCCCATTTTTCAATTCTTGGTGCTATTTCATGGCTCCCCGAGTCTTGTTAAGGAAGCACTTTCCTATGCCTATGTGTTGAAGTGTGTTCCCTATATTTGTTTCTAGTCATTTCAAAGTTTCTGGTTTTATATTGACATCTCTGGTGCAATTTGAATTGATTTGCATGCAGAGTGAGAGAGATGGGTCTACTTTCATTCTTTTACATATGGATATCCAATATTCCCAGCACCATTTGTGGAAGAGACTATCTTTTCTCCAATGTATACTTTTGGCACCCTTGTCAAAGATCAGGTGGCTGTAGCTGTGTGTGTTTATTTCAATGTTTTCTATTCCATTGATGTTCTTGCCTGTTTGTGTGCTAGCACCAGGCTGTTTTTGTTACTATGACCCTGTGATACTGTTTGATATCAAGTATCATGATGACTCCTGCACTGCATTTGCTGCTTGGGCTTGATTTGGCTATATGTGGTCTTTTGTGTTTCCATATGAATTTTAGTAATTTTTTATTATTTATGAAGACTATCATTGGAATTTTGATGGGAATTGAATCTGTAGATTACTTTTGGTAGTATAGACATTTTTGTAATATTGTTCTCATCCATGAATATGGGGGGTGGTCTCTCTTTGTTTTAGTGTCTTGAATTTCTTTCTTTAGTGTTTTGAAGTTTTCATTATAGAGGTCTTTAGGATCTTTGGTTAGATTAATCCCTAAATATTTAATTTTTTGAGTGAGATATTATAAATGGGATTATTCTTTTGATTTATTTCTCTTCCTATTTGCTGTTGGATATAGGAATGCTAATAAATTTGTGATGTTAATTTTGTACCCTGATACTTTGCTAGAGGAGATAATCAGATCTATGGGTTTTCTAGTGGAGTCTTTAAGGTTGTTTAAGTATAGAATCATGTCATCTGCAAATAAGGATAACTTGACCTCTTTCCCTGTTTGTATCCCTTTTATTTATTTCTCTTGTCTGATTGCTCTGGCTAGGACTTTAGTCAGTATATTGAATAAGAGTGGAGAGAATGGACACTCTTTTTCCTAATTTTAGGGGGAGTACTGTCAGTTTTTTCCTGTTCATTATAATGTTGGTTTTGGCTTGTCATATATGTCTTTTATTATATTAAGATATATTTTTTCTATTCTCAGTTTCTTTAGAATTTTTGGCATGCAGGGATGTTGAAATTTGTCAGGTTTTTTTCTACATCTATTGCAATGATCATGCGATTTCTGTCATGGAGTCTATGGATATGTTCTATTATGTTTATTGATTTGCATATGTTGAACCAGCCTCCCATCTGTGGAATGAGTCTCACTTGTTCATGGAGTATGATGTGTTTTATGTGATGATGTACTTGGTTTTCAAGGATTTTATTGAGGATTTTTGCATCTTTGTTCATTAGAGAAATTGGTCTATAGTTTTCTTTCTTTGTTGTGTCCTTCTCTGGTTTTGGTATCAGGGTGATACTGGCTTTGTAGAATTAGTTTGGAAGTGTGGCTTCCCTTTCTATTTTATGGAATAGTTTGAGGAGGAGAGGTATTAATTCTTCCTTATAGGTTTGATAGAATTCTGCTGTAAACCCGTCAGGACCTGGGCTTTTCTTTTTGGAAGGTTCTTTATTACTGTCTCAATTTCATTACTTGTTATAGGTATGTTTAAATTATTTATGTCCTCTGGATTTAATTTTGGTGGGCCATGAGTGTTAAGGAATTTATTCATTTCTTCTGTATTTTCCTTTTTTGGGGAGTGTGAGTTCCCAAAGTAATCTCTGATGGTCCTCTGTATTTCTTTGGTATTTGTTGTTAAGACTCCTTTTTCATCTCTAATTTTATTAATTTGGGTCCTCTCTCTCTCTCTCTCTCTCTCTCTCTCTCTCTCTCTC
>VMDO01000356.1:25655-36621 GCA_007922755.1 Pedetes capensis | reverse complement strand
CTAATATGTCTTCTTTACTTACCAGAATTTATTGAGTAGTAAGTAAGAATTTATTGAATTCTGTTATTCTATTATGTTCTTTTACTAGCTATTATTAGGACATTTTAGGACTTGAAGCTATTAGAAATATGTTCCCTAAAGTTTCATTGGGAATATGTTTTCAGAAGTAACTTAAAATGAGAAGTAGGTAAGTACTTATAACGTATATCTATCTATCTTACATGCAAATATATACATATATATTTCATTAATTCAATATTAATTACATGAATTTCCTTTTTATTTGTTCCTTTGGTCTTTAAACTGTCAAATTCAATAATATAGATAGCCGGGCATGGTGGCACATGTCTGTAATCCCAGTGGCTTGGGAGGTGGAGGTGGGATGATTGCAAGTTCGAGACCAGAGGCAGTCTGCATAACTTAGTGAGACCCTGTCTCAAAAAGTAAAAAAAAAAAAAAAAAAGGGGGCTGGGGGCGCAGTTCAGTGGTCCAGAACTTGCAGAGCATGCAGGCATGAGGCCCTGGGTTCAACCCCCAGTACTGAAAAAAAAAATCAATAATATAGGACCATGAAAGAAAAATCAATTAAATATCCAGGGAAAAATACTTTTTAGGCAGAAAATAGAATAATAAATCATATATATATATATATATATATATGTTAAGTTTGATTGTCAATTTGATTGGATTAAGAGCTACCTAGGAGATTAGTGTAGCACAGTTCTTGGTGTATCTGTGAGGGTGTTTTCAGAGATAATTAACCACAGGGGAAGTCCCACCATCAATAAGGGCAGCACCATCCAATAGCAGCTCTGCTCCCTCACACTCTCTCCACCATGCTGTTCTGCTTCACCTGACATCCAAAATAATGGAACTACCTGCCTGTGGACTGCAGCCTCTCAAACTGTGAGCCAAAATAAGTCTTTCCTCCCATTAAGTTGTTTCTCCTAGGTATTTTTCACAGCCACAGAAAGTCTAACACACTGTATCATACATGATACATATATCTTTAATTATGATATGAAGATTCACCCCATAAAGTTTATATTCCCAGTGAATTCAGAGTTTTAATTGCTGCAGTACTGCCTTTGTTTGCCAAATCACCATGGAGCAGATGTTGTGGCAAACACTAGCTTTATAGAAGCAAGAAGCAAGGCAGTTCTGCCCTAAGAGAACTTGTCTAGTCAGGAGATGTGACCAGGGCTCCTTGAACCTTGGGAAAAATCAGAGAGCATCTAAATATCCTGGTATATTTGAAAATGCTTCCTATGATGGTCTGGGCCAACATGTCTCTAAGAGTGAGTTGAGTAAAGAAAGAGGCATTGGAGAAGGGTTTCTGTGGTAGAGGAACCAACACAGGCATGAAATTAGGGTGAAATCACTTGGGATCCAAATGTTCTAGGACTAAAAAGTTTGCGTAAGGAATCAGGGATAAGACTTCTAGACAGTTAAAGAGGAGCTTGATCTAAGGATCCACTTAAATCCCTCCAGGTTAATCAGGAAATCAGACCCCATTCTCTTTCAATAGATAGGATGTGTTGTGTTCTGTGGTGCCCTGTCCTGTGTTTTAGTGGAGAAACTGACTTGGCCTTTTTTGGCTTCTGGTTACCTGTTTTATTGCTCCTCCAATGCTTTGGAAAAGGCAGAAGCAAAAGAACATAGTATTGGCTAGGGCAGTTCGTTTCTACACTTATCCGTGCTCTGCCCCTCCAATCCCCTGCTAATGATCTGGTAATAATCTAGTAATAGATATTCAGGACCAAGGACAGTAATCGGGTCCCATGTCTTCATTCAAAGCCTTGGTCAGGGAGGAGCAGAAGTGGTCTGAGTAGACCAGCCCTGCCCTAGTCATTGATAAGTGTTCTTGTCCCCTTATTTCCCAGTGACTGGCTTGATCTTCTCCTGGTGGGTCTTTCCTGGCCTCTACAGTGTCAAAGTGCACAGGTCCGAGAGGAACATGTGAGCATTGTGCAGAAAGGGGCAGAGGCCACCTTCTGGCCTCTTCAGTACTAGGCTTGCCTCTCTATTAGGCCAAGGCAGTGTTCTTTTCCAACCTGCCCATGATTCTGAGCTTGCAAAGGATATTAATTGGGATTTGAGGCAAAAGCCACTTAACTCTGTCCTTTCCACATGCATCTCTTTTGGAAACTTCAGGAAGGCATGTCTGACAAGATGGAATAGGTAGCATTCTGAATGTTCTTATTCTTTGTTGATCTATAACACCTATTCTCAGTGGGGGTGGCATTTTCCCCCAAGGCAATAAGAGTTGGTTTTGGGAGACAAATCTTACTCTTTGTATTTAAAGCACAAATAAAATATGCATGTAGATATATGCTAATATAGCTATGGTCTTCAATTTAATAGGGGAAAGTTTAATGGGAGAAAATATCAAATGGGGCCATTTTAGGGGACAGTAATGAGAAGAAATTTGAAAAACACAAGCCTAAAGCACAGGGTTTCTCCTTTTCTCTCTTTCCTAGGTAGTACAATTTCCAGTGACTAATTATGTCATCACTGTCCTGAGTTCTTTTTTTAGTTTTGCTTTGCCGTCTTTGGCACTTAGCTTCATTCTGCAAGATTGCTTTGCAGTCTTAAGATTGTTGCTTCAGCTCTGCTATCAGGTATAACTGGACAGGGAGAAGAAAGAAAAAGGGAAAAAGGTGCACAGCAGTGAAATCAGACCCTTTTAAAGGAACTATTCTGGTGCCACTCAACAACCTCTAATGTCATCTGTCTGGAATATCATGTGGGCACCTCATTTGCAAAGGAGGGTGGGAAATTCAGGTTGATTTATTTGTTAAAGTTGGACACATTGTCATTCCTAGTGAAACTGACATTGGTTACTAAGAGAGGAAAAATGGATATTGGGTTGGTAACTAGCAGTCTTTTTGTTGTTAGGTACCACTCAGTCAGGTCCGACTCGTAGCAACCCTTGTAGGGTTTTCAATGGCTGATGGTTTGGGGATTGCTTTGGGAGTGGATTGTCACATCCTTCTCCAGGTTTTGTGGTGCTGCAGATTGAACCAGGATCCTCAGAGAGTGCAGAGTGTCACTCTATTAACTGAGCTAAACCCCAGTCCCAAGAGGATGACTCTCTCCCTGTTGGGGAATTGCCAGGTCTCCCACATGACAGGCAGGGACACTTAACACTATCCTAACAAGGACAGCAGCGTAGTCTTTTTAGTTGTCTCTTTTGCCATTCATCTTCATGGCAGCTAACCAGGGTAAGGTAAAATTTCTATAATCTGTGATATGGAATAAAATGAACGCTAAGTAACTATTTTGTTCTAGAACGTGTTAATCTGGTGCTCTAAATCTGTGAACATCCTGACTTTGTGGATAAGTGTTTCCTGGTAGGAGAGCATAGTACCTGTAAACTGTGAGCTGGTTTCTTCATTTAGCTCACAGATCTCTGATCAAGAAACTTTTGCATTCTGAATGTTTCAGTGGAAATTGTCAGTTACTGATTAATTAGATTTAATGAAAAGATTTCCTTAGAAACTTTTAGGTTTGGCCAGAGCTGGTGGTTCATACCTGTAATTCCAGCCCTCGGGAGGATGAGGCAGAGCATCCCTGTAGGTTCAAGGCCAGTCTGGACTACGGGCCAGCTGGGGCTGTATAGCCCCAAAACAACAAATTTGAGTTTAATGGATAAATATTAAAATTTCTTGATGTTAATTTTTTTAAAAATGCAATTTGTAACTCTGCTTTCAAACAGAATAATGTTGGTATTGGATACTTTAGATTATAGAGTAACTCATAGTAGCAAAATATCTTTTACAAATCTGTAAGTGCTGATATTCTTGATGTATGCCAACATTGTAGGGGAAGAAAAGGAAACTGCAGTGGAAAATTTCCAATTGAATCTGTGGGGTTTTGGCATAATTACTTCCTTCAGCAATTATAGTGGCATTGTAAGGGTTGGCAAGGATTAGAGCATGCAAATACTGAGGCATTCCAACAGTGCCATTGTGCTTAGGGGTGGAATCAAATCTGAGACTTCAGTGCTTCTTAGGACAAAGAGTGGGCACATTTGGTAGTGATCTTTGTTTCTATTTCTGTCTCTATCCCCGTTCCTTTCATTCTTTTCCACCACCCTTCTCCTATCCCCTTTTGTGTTGAATTATCATTTTGAAATGTTTTGAGATAGTAATCACACAAGGATTAGTTTGGAGCACAGGAAGTTATACTTTGAAGATCAATTTTTAAAAGAGGTTTTTCTGTTTTTAAGGACAATTTTTTTGAACATACATTGTTTCTTGGATTTAAAAAGAAATCATTTCCTTCAATTCCATTCCATGTCTTTGGACAGAGTCAGTAATACTGGCCTACCTGGTGTTCCATGGTTTGTACTTTGGCGAATACTTGTGGATCTTAAATGTTCATGATAAAAATATTAATTTAAATAAACTCAGAAAATTCTTGGTAGCCTGAAAGTCATCTTGCCTCTTCTTCCTGCCCATACAATACCATTAGCTATTTGTAAATTGAGGAATTAGAAATGGAAATGTTTTCCCTGTGTTAAGAATATGTAGTGTCATGAGAGATCTTCCTGAAAGGGTAGGTAGAAAGTGTTGAAAATGTCTTACACCTAGAAATGGAAAGAGGCACTAGGGCAACATGTAGGGATGATAGAACAAACCATAAATAGACGAATGTGACAAGCATGTGTTGAGAGCTTAGACAGAAGCATGTATGGGTGAGCTTAATGAAGCTTCCCAGCAACGATGAAATGGGGCTGAGTGTTGAAGGTTAAGCAGTAGTTGGCTAGAAGGAAATGTGAGGGGATAGTGTCCCTAAAGGGGCATGTGGGTATTGCCAAAGCACCAAGGATGAGAGTACAGGTGCACAGAGACGTCTTCTGGAGGGGAGGATTTTTTTCTGCTTCATTTACTATTATAGCTCCAGTACTTTAAAGCAGATTTTAGCCTATAACAGGCATGCAATGCATATTTGTTGAAACAGAAGGTTAAATGAAGTGCAAGGAGTCATAGGGTTTCTCTGGGGGAGTATTGGAAGATAAAAGATTTTATATGGGATACTAAGATTTGGACTTCATGCTTAAAATAATTGAAAGTGACTTAATGACTTAAATTCTGAGGAAATAATGGCCAAAGTTGGACTGGGGAGTGCTCAAATTGGATTTAAGGAAATTACTTATGGGATTATTGTAGGGGTCTGCTTGGCAGGTGATGTCACCTGGAGTGATAATGGAGTCAGAGAAGAGAGAGTGAATTGAAAAGACCTCAGGAAGGTAGACTCAGCCGGACCCAGTGACCAATTTGGAGCCTGAAGATAGAAGAAAATGGACATGGATGATACCCACATGTTCCTCTTGGCCCACATAGATGGATGCTGATGATGTGGGTTGTCATTGGGAACCAAAAAGGGAAAACATGTTAGGTGATGATGAATTAAGTTGCAGTGACATATCAGATAAAAGATATCTAAGTGGAGAAATGGAAGAGGTTAGTGCAACTTTGGAATCTGGTGTTTTGCTTACCTCTCTGGAGACCTTTTCCCAACATTTCAGTTAGTTCCACTCTTTCAGGATCCCATTAGCATTGGTATTTCTGAGTCTGTACTCGTCTTTCCCACTGCATTTCTACTCAGTTAGTCTCTTAGCTTCAAATACCTGCCCTGTTGATGACTTTCAAATCATTATCTCCTGACAGGACTTTTATCCTGAGTTCCAGCTGTGCAGCCATTTGGTTATTTCCTAGGTACCTAAATGTGTCCAACCTCATCTTCTTCCTCTGTCTCTTTTAAAATGTAACCTGGTCTAATGGTTAAGAACACAGATGCTAGAGTTAGACTTTCTAGATTTGAGACCCAGATGCCACTTCTCAGCTTTGTGACTCTGTGCAAATTGTGTGACATTTCTGTGTCTCTGTTTCCTCATCTGTAAGCTGGGAATAGCAATAGAAGTTACCTTATTATGGGATTGTGTGTGAAATAGGTCACTGGTGGCATATGGTAAGCACTATTTAAATATCAGGTATAGCCAGGCCTTCCCATATTTTCTATCCTGATTAGTGAACCACTGTTAACTAACTAACCAACCAACTCAGAAATGGCAGATTTATCCTAACTCTGCCATGTCCCTATATTCCACATCAAAGCAATAATTCAATCCTATTATTTGTCATCTTTCCATTTCCACCATTACTGTCCTGGACTTAACCTTTATTATTTTCTTGAATGACCTAGATTGGCTTGTGACTAGTTTCCCTATCTTAAGTCTTTTTCCTTTCAAACATTCTCTTCTTATCCTGCCCGCCCCCCCACCATGATTTTTCTGAAATGCAAATCTGACCACTTCAGTACACCCAGCACATTAGCTCATGCCTGTAATCCGAGCAACTTGGGAGGCAGAGGCAGGAGGATTGCAGGTTCGAAGCCAGAGGCAGCCTGCATGACTTGAGACTCTGTCTCAAGATAAAAATTGAAAAATAGGTTGGGAGTGCAGCCCAGTGGTAGAGCACTCCCAAAGTATGTGCAAGGCCCTGTGCTGAAAAAGTCTTCAGTGATTGATGCCTTATTTTCAGAGAAAACAAAGCACACAAAACTGCCAGTGAAGGCTTCTAAAGTCTGCTTCCTTCTGTTTCATTCTGACCTGTCTTTAATATTTACAATTCCTTAATGTTCCATGCTACTCTGGGTTTCCATGTCTTTGAACATTCAGAGTCTCTGTGGAATGCCTCCTATCTCATGTTTCTCCTCTGAAATCATTTCTGGAATGTCATCCAAGCAGAACAGATATTTCTTGCTGTGTGTCTATGCTCCACCTCACACCTGCCTTGCTTATTATGGTCTTTTTTTCCCCCCAAGTACTGAGAGTTGAACCCAAGGCTTCAAGCATGCTAGATGCATTCCACCAGAGAGGCATATCCCTAGTCCATTTTTTATTTTTTATTTTCAGACAGGGTCTCATTAAATTGCCGAGGCTCCCTCTGGCCTTGAACTTGCATCCTTCCTGCCTCCGCCTCCTGAGTCACTGGGATGTCAGGTCTGTACCACGGCACAGCTTGTTATAGTCATTTGCATGTTGTTCTCCATGACAGAGCTTATTTATCTTTGAGTGAATCAGCTACATGAATTAACTTCTAGAAGTTGTTGTTGTTAGGTGCTGTGGAGTTGTGTCTGACTCACAGAGGACCTCATAGGGTTTTCAATGGCTGATTGTTTCAGGATTGGCTTGGGAGTGGATTGCCATGTCCTTCTCCTATGTTTGGGGTGCTGGGAATTGAACTCAGGACCTCAGAGACTGCAGAGCAGTGCTCTGCCAATACCAGCCCCAACTTCTAGAACAATGAATTAGGTGATAGTTAAACATTTATTTATTGAACAGCTCATCTGGTTAATGATCATTTACATCTATATTAAGAAAGCTATCTCCAGACTTACCTTATTTGCTGCCAAGAGGGGAGATTCCTTTAAGCTTTATTGGTACAGCAAGCACACTTTCCTCTCTTAGACCTTCAGAAGTTAGTCATTTCCTAGTGGAGTCATAATTATATTTCTTGGTAATTGAGTTTCTGGGAGAGCTGATGAAAAATGGCATTGCAACTGTTCTTACACTATAGTGTGGAGATTGTTCCCTATTTTTTATCTGGGAGTCAGGAAGATATGAAAAAGCCATGACTTATCACATGAAGAACAGCTATTAAGCCTGTAGATTCATGCTTGTGGAGAGGGCTGGCGAGAAGAAAGATACCTGAGTTGTAGCTGCTGTGTGGCATTGAGAGGGAAGTACTCACTCTGCCCTAAGATCTGCTCCATCTCCATGCATAAGGCACTTCGGCAGTAGATTCGAGTCCATTTAATAGCAACAGGCCTCATGTTACTCTTCCCACCCTTACCTGGAAGGTCCATTTGAGGGGGGGGGGGAATGGTGTGCATGCATGTGGGAGTATGCATGGTTTCAATGGGGTCTGTGGCTCCTTATCTCTCATACACTCAAAATGCATAATCTAAGTCCAAAGTAATGCTAAAGGTACAGTCAGTCCTTTGCCTGCATTAATGTAGTAAAGTCATTTTCCCATAAAATATGCCTGTGGGAGAAAACCACATATTGCACAGAAAAATATAAAATTTAAGTGGATCATTACACTCAGTGGCTAATGAATTATTTAAGATTGTTTGTGCCAAGGTCTTGGCTTGGTGGATAAGGAGCTGAGCTTTCCAAACCACTGTAGCTAATCAACACCAAGAGGGTAGGTCAAGTGGGGTCCCTGGTCCCTCATCTCCAAATTCCTGAAATGCTAACGTGTTTCATATATAAATGCTAACATGTTTTATATATAAATGCTAATGTGTTTTATATATAAATTGGCATATATGTGTGTGTGTATATATATGCTGGGGTTTAATTTGGTTAGTAGAGTGCCGTTCCATACTGTCTGAGAACCCAGGTTTGATCCTTAGCGCTGTAAAAATGGGAGAAAGATGTGGCAATCCACTCCTGAAGCAATCCCATAACAACATAACAATTAGCCATTGAAAACCCTATGAAGGTCACTGTGAGTCTGACCCAACTCAAACAACACCATATATATGGCACCAAACAACAACATATATACATACACACACACAAACAAACAACATATACATACATACACACATATATAAAATATATGTATATACACACATACATACACCTAACAACAACAAATATATATATATATATATATATATATATATATATATATATATACATATATACACACACATATATATATATATACATATATATATATAGAGAGAGAGAGAGAGAGAGAGAGAGAGAGAGATTTTGGGGTTTTTTAGGCAAGACAATACTTTGGTATCAGGGAAAGTAGACTGCTATATTGTAGCAATAATGACATTAACACATTTCCCAGGATGCTTGGTTTTTTAAAAATGTTACCATATGTTGCATTTCATTGGATCCATATGATTGCGGTTACAGTTAAGAATCTGAGTTTGGTGGTAAAGGAAACTAAGGGTTAGAGTTTTGCCCATTTTGTGGTGGAGCTAGCATTCAAATCAAAATTTTCCATCTCTCATTGGAGACCTCATGCCCTTAGCTCACACAGCAGGAGGGTGCTGGGCATATGGTTTTTATTTTTCTGGGTTGTCAGAATGAGATGTATTTTCAGGATGCCAGATTAGCCGCTCATTCTTCCTTACAGAGGAATTTCTCTGTTCTTTGTTGCATTTCGCAGATTTCCTATGAAGCATGAGAGACTGGCAAATAGTGAGATTTAGTTACCTAATCTTTTCATTTTTTGGTAAGAATATATGTATGGAGGGTAGGCTTGGAGAGAGCCATAAGGAACCAATAAATATGAGTTAGTAAGCATAAGGTTGAATACCTGACTATTACTCTTAATGCAAAGTTTTGCTTGCTTAGTAAAGAAGCAGAGGTATATGTGTGGGATTACTTTTTAGCCTACAGATAGTAAGTGTTAAATATATTCTGTTCTGCTTTAATAATGTTCAGAGTATTTGCTACTAACTCTACGTCATAAATGTATGGTCACAAAAATGATTCAAAACAGGTCCTGGTATGAGGGTATAAAGTGAAGAAATCTTCTTTCTTCCTTCCTTCTCTGTTCTTGTTCTGCCAGCCTTCTCTCATTTTTTTGAGACAGGGTCTTGCTGTGTAGCTCAGGCTGGCGTGGAACTCAATATATAAACCAGGCTGGCCTTGAACTTGCATTGACTTTCCTGTCTCACCCTCCTGAATTCTGGGATTACAGGCGTGTACCCCCATGCCTGGTGCTCTTTCTCTCTCTTTTGAATTTTTACTAATTTGCCAAGTGGCATTATTCAGAGCCACATGTGGCTGTGCACCCCTGTAGTCCCAGTGACTCGGGAGGTTAAGGCAGGAGGATGGTAAGTTCGAAGCCAGAGGCAGCCTGTGCAATTTAGTGAGACCCTGTCTCAAAATAAAAAATAAAGGGTCTGGGAATGCAGCTCAGTAGTTGAACACTTGCCTAGCCTATGCAAGGCTCTGGGTTCAATTCCCAAGTATGGTAAAAAAGAGAAAAGGTGTTATTTAGGCATTTAAGACCCTAGATTTCTCTTAGGTGGAGAAGGACCTGGCAACCCACTCCCCAAAAACAATCAGCCGTTGAAAACCCTATGAACAGCAGAGATGCACTGACAATAGTGTTTCACCTGTTGTACATAGGGTCGCTATGAGTCGGACACCAACAATTTCTCCCAGTTAGTGCCATTCAGTGGGGTCCAATTCATAGTGACCCTATGTACAATGGAATGGAACACTCCTCAACACTGTGCCATGCCCGTGATTATTGTCAGTGCTTCTCTACTATTCATAGGGTTTTTGGAGGATGATTGTTTCAGGAGTGGGCTGCCAGGTCCTTCTCCCATTTTTACAGTGCTGGGGATGGAACCCAGGGCCTCAAAGAGCATAGAGCAGCACTCTACCAACTGAGATAAACCCCTGCCTTTTAGGCATGTCCATATCCTAAAACCTTGCTCATGAAAGCTCAGATTCCTTCCAGTTCTTTACTCTGGAATTTTGTTTTGGTTTTCTCTTCATTCATTTTGCTTTCCAAATTAGTCATTTCCATTTTGGTAATAGGCACAGATTGGATGTGCTGTTTATGTATTTTGAGACAGGGTCTCACTCTCTAAGCTCAGACTGGCCTTGAACTCATGATCCTCCTGTCTCAGCCTCCCAAGAGCTGGGATTATAGGCCTGTACCACCACACCCAGTGTGCTCTGTTCATTTTGATTACATTTTAAATGATTGTTGAAACCATTAAAACTGTAATTTTTCTAATATAGTTCTTGGGGAATATTAAAAGAGTATTTAGTTATATATATTTAAATATATTCAAAACGTCATCATAGGAAGAATACCAGTCTTTTCTTTTTCCCCACCTCTTGTGTAGTTTATCTGTTTTTCTCTTTTCATTTTCTTTCCTTTTTTTTTTTTTTTTTTTTTTTTTT
>VMDO01000356.1:0-25555 GCA_007922755.1 Pedetes capensis | reverse complement strand
CGTGTGCTACTGCTCCAGGCTCTTTTCATTTTCTATGTACAAGTCTTTATCTTCCTATTAGTCTACAAACTTCAGTTCACAGTGTTTATCTAGCATGAGGTCATTCCCATGCCATTCCCCTAGAAATTTTTGGTTTCTCAGTGAATTTTTTTGGTGCACAAAACATATTGTTTATTACAGGAGGCATTTTTAAAAAGAGTAAACACAAATCTGTGTTTCACTTTTTAAAATTTCGGTTGCATACAGTGACATTCTAAATGAACCTCAGTCTTTGCAGTTAAGGGATGTCATGAGCTTAGTTTAGATGCTGTTTGTGGTACTATTTTCTCTCTCAGAATATACATTGTTGTTGTTGTTAGGTGCTATTGAGTTGGTGTCCAACTCATAGCAACCCTACATACAACAGGTGAAACACTATTATCAGTGCTTCTCTGCTATTCATAGGGTTTTCAATGGCTGATTGTTTTTTTTGGGAGTGGGTTGCTGTGTCCTTCTCCCAAGCCTACAGCACCTGGTATTGCCAGGTGATCTCCCATCCAAGTACTAACCAGGCCCAACCCTGCTTAGCTTCTGAGATCTGATGGGATTGGATGCCACAGGGCTACGGCTGCAGGCAGAATATACATTAGTACTTGCAAAATAAATTAGTTGTTTAATTTTATCTCTGTACCTCTCCACTCCAAAGTATCAGTGCAACTAAAATGGCTGAGATTTGGAGCATTCTCACTGGCCTTTCAGTGTTTCCTAAGTTACTGTTGATTGATCTCTTATCTGTGTCAAAGCTCTTTCTACAAAACTGAGTGTGTGCCATATATCATCGCCACTCCCTGAATTGCTGAGTAATGTATCCAGCTTTGAGGCAGGTAGCTCTCAAATCTTGGTGAAAATGAACATCCCCTGGGGACTTGTTATGGGTTCAGTTGCCACACCTGTTCCCTTGAATATTAGAATCTGGATGCTCAGGATAGGTTTTGGATATCCGGGGTTATAACACTTTTTGGTAATCCTAGAACTATTTTTTTTAGAAGCACTGCCACTGGGCCAAAGTTTATTTTGAATGGAATTATGTGATCATTTTTTCCAGAAGTTGTGAGGAGGCATTCTAGATGTGTTTTGCAAACAGTGTTGCAGATATGTTTATGAATTATTTGACAGTGTAGAATCAGTAATTATTTGGGTAGCACTACCAATGTAATTTTGTATAATACTTTCTTTGCAGATGTTTCACTGATCTGGGATATATTAAGATCATGCTACCATTTTCAACATAATCTTTGTCAAAAACTCCTATTTATCAGGAATGAGAAGAAATAAAATTCAGGATGCAATTTTTTTCCTGGTGTTAATGTCTACAAATACAATATTTGCCTCCAGTTGAGCCCACATTTTGTGTGTCTTTTTATTGGAGAAAAATTTCAGGCTATTTAGGAAATAAAACCTACTACACCCCTATTACTTGTCAGTATTAGATGGTGCTAATATTGGTCTTGAAACCAGAAAGACTACTGATTTTTTTAAATTATAAAGAATTCAGGGATTAACTTCAGCATCGAATGTTTTTTGATTACTTTTGCTCCTATGAAAATGAATTATAGACAGACTTTTATATTAAAGGATTAATATTTGACATAAGACCTTCGCCTCTCTTTTTAAACCTTGAAAATACTTCTTTTATAGATAGTTCTAGCCTTCTTTAGGTAGGTAACAAATAGATTGGAAATTAGATAGATTAGATTGGAAAAATAGATTGAAAATTAGAGCAATTACTGGGAAAGTTTACTTATAATTTTATAGATGATTAGAATCCCACAATGCCTTAATCTATTCTTTTTCTCTCTTTCTTTCTTCCTTTTTTTTTTTTTAAGGGACTTTCTTCCTCGAGGGTCAGGCATCGTAACAAGACGACCTCTTGTGCTACAGCTTGTTACTTCTAAAGCAGGTAATAACGGAAGATGTTTCGTGTGGCTAAGCATTCTCCATGGCACCTGTCATCTACATTCCTGGGTGCTGGGCTGACACAACAGAAACACTTTTGTGACTTCTCTACAGTGGGCAGCTGCCTGTAGTTCTCTCCAGAGTGCTGCCTTTTTCATTATTCTTTTAATTTATTTGATTACACTAAAGGGAAAGTTTTATTTCTATTTTTATACACCTTTATTTTTGCCTAGAAAATATTTGCTCATTATCATCCAATTGTATGATTTTGTCATACAGCATGAGCACACATAGTCCTTTGGTATACTTCCCTTCTGCATGTCTGTATATGTTGTGTGTGAGAGAGAATATTTTAAGTGACAAAATTCAATAATTATCAGATAGCTGTATGTGAGTCTGTATGACTCACATACAGCTGTATGAGCTGTATGATAAGTCTATGTATAATTGCTTCAGAACTGACAGGCTGTTTTCCAAAGTAGGTGTACCATTCCCACCAACAGTGTATAAGGTTCCCGTTTTTCTACATCTTTGCCAACACTCACAGGTGTGAAGTGGTATTTTATCATGCACATGTGTATCTATCTTTCTATTTGTTTCTATATCTGTTGTGTATGTAATGTGCTGTGCTTGTCATTCCCCTTAAAACCATGATAATTTTTTTGATAGGCCAATGATGCTTTCATTTCATTTTATTTCAGCAACTGGTGATATTGAAGATTTCCATGTTTATTTACCACTTACTTTTCCTCTGTTGTGAATTGGCTCTTTTAAACCTTTCCCTGTTGCCTTTTGGGGATTTTACTACTTTTACTATCAGTTTATTTCGCTGCTTTGGATTTAAGCACTCCCAAAAATCATACCTCTTGAATTGCAGATATTTTCCATGACTTCATAGAGATACAGGTACACATACCATGTAATTAAGCTAATTAAGGTATACACAATTCAGTTTTCAGTATATTCATGGTCATGAATACTACCATCACAATTTTGGGACAGTTTGATTTTTCTCAAAAGAAATTCTATGACCCTTATTACCCCTTTACCTCCCACCTTTTCATGACCACTTGAGTCTTGTTGTTGCTGTTAGGTGCCATCGAGTTGGGTCCAACTCACAGCAACCCTCATAGGGTTTTCCATGGCTGATTGTTTCAGGAGTGGGTTGCCATGTACTCCTGTTTTTGTGGTGCTGGGGAACCCAGGGCCTCAGAGTGAAAAGCAGCACTCTACCAACTGAACTAAACCCAGCTACTAACTCATGTTCTGCCTCTATAGATGTCCCTATTCTGCATATACTGTATGAATTAAATCATATTGTATGATCTTTTTACCTGGCAACTTTCACTTGTCAGAATGTTTTCAAGTTCATTCATGCTGTAGCATGTGTTAGAACTTCATTCCTTTTTATGTTCTAATAATACTCCTTTGTATATGCCCACCAAAATTTGTTTACTTATTCATGTTGTTGTTATTAGGTGCTGTTGAGTCAGTGTCTTACTCATAGCAACCCTACGTACAACAGACAAAACACTATTGTCAGTGCTTCTCTGCTATTCATAGGGTTTTCAGTGGCTGATTGTTGTTTGGGAATGGGTTGCCAGATCCTTCTGCCATGCCTACAGCACCTGGTGTTCCCAGGTGGTCTCCCATCCAAATACTAACCAGGTCCGGCCCTGCTTAACTTCCAAGATCTGATGGGATCAGACACCACAGTGGTATGGCTGCAGGCCTTACTTATGCATAAGTGGATGAAAATTTGGGCTGATTCTATCTTTTGGCTATTATGAATAATTCTGTAAATATTCATGTACACATTTCTGTGAAGGCATGTTTTTTCATTTCTCTTGGAAATACGCCTAGAAGTAGGTGGGCTGTATGATAAGTCTATGTATAATTGCTTCAGAACTGACAGGCTGTTTTCCAAAGTAGGTGTACCATTCCCACCAACAGTGTATAAGGTTCCCGTTTTTCTACATCTTTGCCAACACTCACAGGTGTGAAGTGGTATTTTATCATGATTCTGACTTGCATTTCCCTAATCACTAATAAAGAGGTTTAGTTTATTTGGTACAGTGCTGCTCTGTACTTTCTAAAGCCCTGGGTTCGATCCTTATCATCACAAAAACAGGAGGACTCCCAAAAAAGAATGAAAATAAATAATCCAAAACAATCAGTCATTGAAAACCCTATAAGGGTCATTGGGCTGGGAGTTAGCTCAGTTGGTAGAGCACTGAGCTGCAACCTCTGAGGTCCTGAGTTCAATTCTCAGCACCACAAAAATGGGAGAAGGGCCTGGCAATCCGCTCCCAAGGCAATCCCGAAACAGTCAGCCATTGAAAACCCTATGAGGGTCGCTCATGCAACTTGCTATGAGTCAGATACCGACTGGACTTGGCACCTAACAACAACAACAATAAGGGTCATTATGAGTCAGACCTGACTTGATAGTACATAACAATAATCCCTCTCTTTTTTAACCTTGAAAATGCTTCTGTTATAGATAGTTCTAGCCTTTTTTCAGTAGGTAACAGATAGATTGGAAATTAGATAGATTAGATAGATTAGATTAGATAGATTGGAAAAATAGATTGAATATTAGAAGAATTACTGTGGAAGTTTACTTATAAAAGCCAGGTGCTTTTTGGTCATTTATGTATCTTGGTTGGAGAAATGTCTGTTCACATCTTTTTCTCTTTTAGAAATAGGATTGTCTTTTTATTATTGAGTTATAAAATTCTTTATATATTCTAGATATAAGTTCCTTATCACGTGTATGACTTGGAAAAATTCTTCCTGTTCTTTGGGCTGTATTTTCACTTGATTGTGTCCTTCAAAGGACATAAGTTTTTAATTTTGATAAAGTTCAATTTATCTTCTTTTCCTTTCATTGCTCATGCTTTTGGTGTCCTTTGCTAAAACCAAGGTCATCAAGATTTGCCTTATGTTTTCTTCTAAGAGTTTTATAGTTTTGCTTTTACATTAAGGTCTTTCATCCATTTTGAGTTAATTTTTTACATGGTATGATGTAAGAGTCCCACTTCTTCTTCTGCCTATGGATAACCAATTGCCCCAGCACTATTTGTTGAAAAGACTATTCTTTTTACATTTTCTGATCTTACAGCCTTTGTCAAAATGTTGTGGGCCATAGATATGGGTTTATATTTGGACTCTTGGTTCTGTTCAATTGATTTTTATGTCTACCCTTGTGCCAATACCACACTGTCTTTATTCCTTTGCTCTGTGGTATCTTTTGAAGTTGGGAAATAGGTGCTTTTCTGCTTTGCTTTCTTTCAAGATTATTTTGGCTCTCATGGGTCCCTCAAAATTCTACATGAATTTTAGAATCATCTTGTTTTATCCCAGAAATGCAAGATTTTTTTAATATCTGAAAATCAGCTAATGTAATGCATCATATCAATAGAATAAACAACAAGCCAACAATCAAAGGACCAACTTAACGGGCTTAGAAAAAGCATTTGCCAAATCCAAAACCCATTTATGATAAAAAATACTTAGTGAACTAGGAATAGAAGTGGTAACTCATGAGGTAATAAAGGGCATGTATGAAAACTCCATAGCTAACATATTTAGTGATAAAAGACTGGATGCTTTGCTTTTAAGATGAGGAACAAGACTGGCAACAGCAATGAGAAATGCAGCTCAGTGTTGCCCCTAACTTGAAGAATTCCCCTAGTCCAGCCCTCTTCTCAGGTCAAGCAGAGTCCTAGGCTTTGTTGCAGAAAAGAATTTCAAGGAGAGTCAGAAAGTGAAACAAAGCCAGAGTGTTTATTAATTATGGATAAGAGACAATACACACTTTAGATTTAAACATGAGCTTGTTGTTGTTGTTGTTTGGAGGAAAAAAAAGAGATGCTTACAAAAAGAATAAGAGTACATGTCTGAGATATGAGCATGAGCCTCTTAAGAGACTGAGTGTGTTCTCTCTCTCTCTATTTAGCTTAGAATTACATCCTGTGTGATGTCAGTCCTGGGTGCCCAGCTCTGAGTGACTAGTATGATTCGAGCCTTAAGCTCCCCCTGCAGAATCCCCCATTATTGATTACAACATATGGATCCTAGGATCTTTGTTTTGTAAAATGGCTGGATGGCTTAGATTAGGGTGTGGGGCCCATTAGAAAATGTCCTTCCAATGTCCTTAGTACACATAGCTTCATCCATTATGGCTGGGTGCCAAGATTTTTCTCCATATTGCCTGCTAATGGCCCTCTTACTATCTAACAAGACAAGGATATCTGCTCTTGTTAATTTTATTCAACATTATCCCAGAGGTTCTATTCATGGCAATTTGGCAAGAGAAAGAAATAGAAGGCATCTATATTGGAAAGGGACTGGGATTTGGTTCAGTTGGTAGAGGGCTGCACTGCAGTCTCTGAGGTCCTGAGTTCAATTCCCAGCACTACACAAATGGGAGAAGGACCTGGCAATCCACTCGCAAGGCAATCCCGAAACAGTCAGCCATTGAAAACCCTATAAGGGTCGCTATGAGTCAGATACCAACTAGAAGGCACCTAACAACAACAACAACAACATATTGGAAAGGACAATGTAAAATGATCCTTATTTGCAGGCAACATGATAATACACATAGAAATTCTGAAGGAATCCATTAATATACTATTACAAATAATAACTGGGTTTAGGGAGGCTG
Source organism: Pedetes capensis (assembly GCA_007922755.1). Taxonomy (NCBI): domain Eukaryota; kingdom Metazoa; phylum Chordata; class Mammalia; order Rodentia; family Pedetidae; genus Pedetes; species Pedetes capensis. The sequence goes on along the minus strand of VMDO01000356.1, from coordinate 18,948 downwards.
AGGACTACATAGTCAGCATGCAAATGCCAATTGTATTTCTACACACTTACAATAAACAATCCCAACATGAAATTAAGAAGACAGTTGAATTTATATTAGCAGCAAAAAGAATGAATTTAACCATATAAATGCAAAACATATGCTCTGATAACTATGAAGTATTGTTGAAGAAATTATGGAAGATTTAAATAAATTGGGAACACATGCCATGTTTATTGACCAGAAGACTTAACAGTGTTAAGAGGGTAACACTCCTAAAATTGAGCTACAATTTCATTGTGGTATCTGCCAGAATCCTAGCTGGGTTCTTTGTAAATTTTTTCAATACTAGTTTAATGTTAAAGAAAACCAAAACTATACTAGCCAGGTGTGGTGGTGCACCCCTGTAATCCCAGCACACTGGAGGCTGAGACAGGAGGATTTTGAGTTAGAGGCCAGCTTGATCTACATGGTTCCAGGCCAGCCTAGGCTATATAGAAAGATCCTGCCTCAAAAAACCAAACACACACACACACACACACACACACACACACACACACACACCCCAATAGAACAACAACAACAACAACAACAACAAAAATGTACTAAATTTGATTCAAGGGAATGAACTCAAGTGCTGTCATTTCAAAAGAATAAATTACTTACAAACCTATGGTGTAGCAGTCACTTTTTCAGACTCCGAAGTTGCATCTTTCCGGTGATTTACAATATGCTGGTTCTGGTTATATCATTTTTTAATATGTAGAAGTTTACTCATTGAGGTATAAATCTATATATTTAAAGAATAGTTAATATTTATCATGAATTTCTTTTCATCTTTTTAAATTTTATTATTGACATTAGTTTTTTATCTTAAAGTTATTTCAATGTACACCATTTTTTCCCCAGTGTCCTTATTGTCTATTACATTCACCAGCTGACGTCAACTTATTTTTGAATATCATTTGTGCTTTGTTGTTGTTGTTGTTGTTAGGTGCTGTCGAGTTGGTATCCGACTCATAGCGACCCTCATAGTTTTCAATGGCTGTTTCGGGATTGCCTTGGGAGTGAATTGCCAGGTCCTTCTCCCATTTTTGCCATGCTGGGAATTGAACTCAGAACCTCAGAGACTGCAGCATAGCACTCTACCAACTGAGCGAAACATTTGTGCTTTATTGTGTCAGTATTGCAGTGTTTTATTTTTGTGCATTAATAATTTATTATCTGTCAGTACTGTAATCCTCTCTCCATATCTTGTTTTTTACTTAGAGATGGTTTTCTACTTTTGTTGCAAAGTCTAGAATAATTTTGTGAAGACAAAATTAATGTCACTAGAATTATTTTAAACTAATAGGTTCATTGGGGAATAATAGAATAATTAAAACATTCACTGTTCTAATCAAGGGACCACGCTATATCCTTTCATTTGCCCAAGTCTTGTTTTGTAACTTTTAAAATTTTTGATGGTCTTTGTATTGTGTTCATGCATTTCTAGTTAGGGTATTCATCTTTACTTTTTTGCTGTTCTTGAGGTTTAAGTAGTTTTTCCCTCATAATATTTTAACTTCTATTTGCTGATCTCTGTAAAAGCTTCTGCTTTTTTGTTTTAATTTTTGAATTAAGCATCTCAGCCTCCATTTGGCAGATGAAAATACTTTTAATTGTTTCTCTTGGGCATTTTAGTTCTACAGTCCTTTCATCTGCATTTTAAAATTTATTCAATAAATACTTAGGCAAATACTGATATGACTGAAAAAAGACCAGAATATTAATAAGCTCCTTTAACTGTGGGGATCTTTTGGTGAATATTGACATGGGAGACATATTCTCACACACTGAGCTCCTTCTAGAAGGTTTGTGCCTCTTACTCAGACCCTTTAGCTATTTGTCTCCTAATCTCCTGTCCATTCTTTATTGACTATCCTTTCCTTCCCATTATTTAGTGAGGATCATACCATATATTCCATCTCTTTTTCATGCAAAATGGACTAGAAATAGTTTGCTCAGGGAAAACTTCTTGTCCCCATAATCATCCAGGTACCTCTGTCAAAGGGCTTTTGCATCACAGCACTCTGCTCTAGCTGGGACCAGCTGAGAACCACGCTCATTTTTTTCCATCCTAACAGAACTGTTCATAGGGAAATCTGATGTGCCCATAGGTTTGGATTGATGGAGGGTTGACGAAAGCTGCTCATGCAATTCACTTGTGCCTTCAGGCCATAGTGGGGCTAGTTCCGTAAATACAGCTTTCTGATTGATTCATTCATTCAGCAAATATTTATTAAGGGACTACCATCTGGCAAAGTGGGCTGGGGTTTAGCTCAGTTGGTAGAGCGACACTTTGTAGTCTCTGAGGTCCCTAGTTCGATACCCAGCACCACAAAAATGGGAGAAGGACGTGGCTATCCTCTCCCGAGGCAATTCAGAAACAATCAGCCATTGAAAACCATATGAGGGTCCCTATGAGTCAGATATGACTTGACAGCCCCTAACAACAACAACCACCTGGCAAGGAAATATCACTGTCATCATGGAGCTTACATTCTAGCTGGGGAGAAATCCAAAATAAGCAAAACAAATACACAGAATAGGAGATGATCAAGAAATTGAGCATTCAAGGAATTTAGAAGGTTGGAGGGTGGGAGCTGCTTATGGGTTGAAGTTTAACAAGGAGTCCAGTAGGTCTGGAGGTGGAGTGAGTGAGGAGGGCATGGAGTAAAGAGAGCCAGCGTTGCTGAAACTGTTCTGAAAAGAAAAGAAAAGAAAAAAAAAAGAATCCGCTGATGAGTGATATTCTGGTCCAGGGACCTTAAAGGGGAATAGATAGGAAGATTAGAACCTGAAAGGAGGTATGACTGAATGTAAGATAAAGGAAGGATAGAATATCTGAGGGATCAGAGACTGAGGATAATGCATTTCCTACTACAGCAGCCAAGTGAAAAGAGGAAAAATAAGGGAGAAGCTGCAGATATACAGATAAGTCTGTATATTTTTTTTCTCCAGGACTGGGAGTAGAGTCCAAGGCCTCTTGAATGTTAGGCAAGCACTCCACCACTAAGCTGTACCACCAGAAACCTTTTTATTTTTTAATTTTTAAAAAAATTTTGAGACAGGGTCTCGCTATGCTGCGCTGGCTGCGTCTGGCCTTGAACTTGCCGTCCTCCTGCCTCAGCCTCCCAAGTCACTGGCATGCACCATGGCATTTGGTTTAAGTCTTGAGAGATTCCTAATATGATACCTTTATTTTCTCCACAAAGTAGAAGTCAAGGTACAAGTTGTGATGAAAAAAATATGGGAAATGTTTAAATTAAAAAAAAATTATTACAGTAAAAGGCACATTGCCATCAATCCCCGTGGCTTCCAACGTACTTATCTCATCATTGTTGCCATTTTCTGAAGCAGTTCTGGAAATTCTCTTTGAGGAGATGTCTTTAGTTTCATCTGTCATCATGACAATGCCCCCACATTTCTGTCAGATGAAAACATTGTCCTCATTCACCTTATTCACTGCATCTGGCACCGTGCAACTTCTGACTCTTCCCCAAAGTCAAAATGATCATGAATGGTTGATGTTTTGAAGCAACTCAGGACATTGAGGCAGACATGACAGTGCAACTAAAGTCACTATTGTACATTAATACATTTGCTGATGATGATCATTTTCTCTTCCTGTTGTCATTATTATGTCTTTCATTGTCTTGTGCTTTATTACAGTGGCAGGGACTTTCAGAATCATGCTTTGCTCCTAGTTGCGACAAAAAATACTTCTTGTGTTAAACTCTGCATCTATTATTTACTTTTTGTCCTGGCAGGGAACTATTTCATTCCTAATTTTAAACTATTTTAAACATAATTTATAGGCATATGATTTTATTGACTGCTATTGTGGCATATTTGAGATAATCAATTTTTAAAAAAACATGTTTCTTATTTCAGCATCCTCAATGCTAAAGATGCAGCTGATTGTGATAATTGATTACTAAGACATAGCTGATGATAACTTATTCTTTTATGATGCTATTGAAGTAATTACACTATTTAGTTTGCTTATATCTCTTTCTCTCTCTATATCTCTACTTATGGCTGTCAAGTTATCAAATGAAAGCTATACTAGCCAGCACAAAAACAACTTTCTGTTTCTTTTGACTTTCTTTTAGTAGCTTTTACAACTTAAAACACAGCAATAGATTTTAGTGTTTCCAATTACAGAAGGATGCCAATTTTGCTTTTCACAGAGGGTTATGCCTTAGACTCTGGGGTTCAGAGGTAGCATCTATGGATGGAAAGGGCATACACAAAGTTAGATGTGGGGATGACGTGGTGCCTGGGACCAGTGACATCAGATATCAAAGCACGAAGGGAACATCCCAGGTCATCAGGCTACTTTCAGTTGCATTGCAATGATTTTCCTGCCCTAAGCATAGAAATTGTTATAAAAGGATTGGTCGGCCCAGGACAGGTATTGTGTAGAAAAGCATAATAATGTATAGCTCTCCTTTTTTGAGCGTTAATCAGCATCATCAGCACTGTCCATTTTGGTGACATTTTCATTTAATCTTTGGAAAAATTTTCTGAGATAGCTATTTGGATTCTCATTTTAGAAAAACAGACCCGGCAAGGTTAAGGAATTTATTCAAAGTCACCCTGTTGGCAGGGGTGGAGGTTGTTATTAGTAGCTGAATAATACTGTTAATATGGCACTTTAAAAATAGGAAACTTGAGCTGGGTGCAGTGGTGCATGCCTGTAATCCCAGCAACTTGGGAGGCAGAGGCAGGGGGATTGAAAGGTCAAGACCAGAGACAATCTGTGTAATTTAGGGAGACCTTGTCTCAAAACAAAATAAAACAAAACAAAAGGCTAAAGGTGCAGCTCAGTGGTACAGCACTTTCAAAGCATGCAAGCATGAGGACCTGGGTTTAACCCCCAGCTCTGCAAAATGGATAAATAAATAAATAAATAAAAGAAACTCTTACTGCTTGCTTTTGTATTTGCAGAATATATTATATACCTTTATAGAGTGTTTTTATGTAAAGGAGCATAAATATGTGAATAGTAAATTTGGAAATTATTTGGCTAATTTATGATTATAATTTCCATATAATTCCTAATATCATGCCCATTTAGTAATATTTAACTGCTTGTCTCAACTTGCTGCAGTAATGGTTGCTAAACCAAACAACTAATTAGTTAGAGGCCCCACGCCTTATTCTGTACAGTTTGTTTTAGGCCATTTAGTCTGTAACGTAGAAGAGCATTCTGAGAAATGGCATAGCATTGGGAGGACAGTGAAAGAAATCTCTACCTCACTTTTATTAATGTAAAAGTTTTTAGTGATAGGGTCATGGCAATTAACTTTCAGAAAGGGGCATTTCTGAAGACGTGGCTCAGGAGGATAAGAGCCGCAGAAATCACTGATGATGTGTTAGGTGAGGACGGCAGCAAGACGATCAAGGGAGCTGGCAGAGGCTCTTTGGACAAGAGGAGTTTTTAGTACCTTGAGACTTCCTCCAGTGTCACGCAAAACCTGGCTTATGCCAGCTCCTGAGATCCAGTTGTGTGCTTTTCTTCCCATCTCTGTCTTCAGCAACACCTTAGTGGGGGCCAGAAACTGGAAAGGCAGGAGCATTTACACTGTGGGAATTGGCCTGCTACCAGTCAGGGCTTTCTTCCCACGAGGGAGCCAGTTATCAAGCATTTACTGGCACGGCACTCATTTCTTCCTTCTCAACACTTGATCTGTTTACTGGTTAAATCACAGATCAAACTGCAAAAGCAAATGCATCTGAGTGTGATATTTTTGAAGCACTACTGAGCACATTGAATATACTAAAGAATTGTCTCACAAATGATTCATATGGCATTTGATATACCCCCTGAAGGAGAGGTGATTTTTTATTTATTTAATTTTATTTTTTAAGTCATCAGAATCCAAGTTATTCTGCATTAAAAATTATTGTTAAGGGCTTGCACAAGTAGGTTCTGTAGGTCATGTTTAAGAATAAACAATTTTGTGGCCTGGAGAAATGTTCTATGTTAAAATATTTCTCTAAATGCCATTATACTTTTTATATTGCTTTGTTTCAATGACTAGTGTAAGAAAGGAAGATATTAAGGGCTGGGCATGGTGACTCACACCTGTAATCCCAGCAGCTTGGGAGGCAGAGGCAGAAGGATCGCATGTTTGAGACCAGAGGCAGTTTGTGTAATTTAGCGAGACCCTGTCTCAAAAAGTAAAACAGTGGGCTGAGGGTGCAGCTCAGTGGTCCAGCACTTGCAAAACATGCAAGCGTGAGGCCCTGGGTTCAATCCCCCAATACCACATGCCACAAAAAAGTAAGATATTAAAAATAAGAAACCACACATGGATAAAAGGGAAATGTTCAAATTATAGAAGTATTCTTTCATTTGTAAAAGTTTCCTTGCTGCTTCTTGCTTTCATGCCTGTTAGATCTATTCCCAGTTCATCAAAATTTGATTTCCAGTTTCAAATTGCACCTCCTGCACAATGCAAAGTGTATCCATGTTTATAAAATTTGGATATGAGTTATTAGAGAGTGATTACCATTCAGTATGTTAGGTCATTGGTTGGAGTTCCCATAAATAATCATCTTATGTAAGGAAAGTTAGCTGGTAACAATAATCAGAAAACTCATTTTGGAGGCACCAGGTAGCTAATAGGCTGGTGTGGAGATGCACAGTTTAGGCAGCCAGTCTGACAGCCAGCGGGAAGGCAGTTCATCACAGGAAGGGGATGAACAGCTGGGTGCTAAGAAGCCTCCCTCCTGCAGGGGTCCACTTTGAGGCCAGCTGTGAGAGCATTGTGAATCCGAGTGGAAATGAGGCAAAGTGTCTTTGAGGAGCTCGCTCAAGGAGTAATTACGTTCAGAGAGAGAAACATCTCAGCTTTTCACAGATGACATATTTTAAAGATGTTTGTAGACCAGTTAGACTTGAATCCTGATTTATGTACAATGATCAGGATGTTTCTTCATAAATTAGACATACTCGTATTGTTTTGGATGGGCTGGGGGGTTAGTTCAGTTGGTAGAGTGCTGCTCCACACTTTCTGAGGACCCAGGTTTGATCCCCAGTACCACAAAAAGTGGGAGGATGTGGTAGTCCACTCCTGAAAAAAGCAATCCCCAAATTGTTGTTGTTAGGTGCCGTTGAGTTGGTATCTGACTCACAGCAACCCTCTGTACAACAGGGGAAACACTATGGTCAGTGCTTCTCTGCTGTTCATAGAGTTTTCAATGGCAGATTGATTTTTGGGAGGGGGTTGCCAGGTCCTCCCAAGCCTACAGCACCTGGTGTTCCCAGGTGGTTTCCCATCCAGGTACTAACCAGGTCTGACCCTGCTTAGCTTCCGAGATCTGACAGGATCGGATTCCACAGGGCTACTCCTGCAGGCCAATCCCAAAATAGCCATTGAAAACCCAATGAGGGTTGGTATGAGTTAAACTCTACGGGGCACCTAACAACAACAACAACAAACAATTGTTCTGGATAATGACACTGAAGACATTGTAAAACTACATATCTCATTTAGTTTTATATTTAAATATCTGTATTTAAGATTGGTATTTTAGAATAAGATTGTTGTTGGATTAAATGTTTGTTTTCCTTTCACTGTAACAACTTAACCTCATGGTGGAAATGAAAACATTCTTCACTATACCTTTGACTTGTTCTGCTTCAGTACTGGTTCCCTATGACTTTCCTTATGAAGTGCAGATTTAAAGTTCCTTGAATATTGTTCTTAAATTTCAATGTGCTTAGATACCTTATGTCTGCGCTGTACCACCCTGGCATCCAATCCCATCTGATCCTGGAGCCAAGCAGGGTTGGGCCTGGTTAGTCCTTGGATAGGAGACTGTGTGGGAATACCGGTGCTGTAGGCTTGGGAGAAGGACCTGGAAGCCCACTCCCAAAACAGTTGGCGATTGAAAACACTATGAATAGAAGAGAAGCACTGACATAGTGCCAGGGATGGCACAGTGTGGGGGTGTGTTTTGTTCTGTTGTGCATAAGATTGCTATGAGTTGGATCTGACTCAATGGTACCTAACAATAACAACGAAAACAATAGATACTCTGATGAGCATCTCAAAGTTGTTTAGAGTTTCAATTCCCTGGGTCTGGGCAGGGGCTAGGGATCTACATCTTAAAGGACCTTGGCAAATGCTTTGACAGCTTCTGGTCTTTGAATTATATTTTAAGAAACACTCATAACAGTTTTGTCTAATTCTTTTTCTGTTATTTTCTTTCTCTAGCGCTCTCTCTCTCTCTCTCTCTCTCTCTCTCTCATAATATGATCTTTTTTTTGGATGTGACCTATCATTCTCTTTAAAATCATCTAAATGTTTGGTCATGGAATCTATGTAAATGTTTACACACTGTGTCTTGGACATACCAGGCACTCAGCTGTGCTGAGCTGTGCTGTCCTGTGGCCCAGGCATCTGGCACAGACACCAGCACCCTGCCCGAGTGTTTTAAGAGCCTGGAATTGCATGACCTATAGGACACTGAAATTCTAATACCACCAAGTTTCTTTGTTACAGAATCAACTCACTGTCCAGGTATAAAAACAAGGATGAAAACTACCCTGCACAAATCTCTGTAATATGCATATATCCACTTACCCATCAGAGCTGGGCTCTTCCTCCTTGATTTCTTATAAGTCTAGGAACTTCCAGTGATTCACATAGATTGTCACTCGGTGATCAAATACACAATTTTAATTCTGGGAAACATAACTAGAAAAATTAGATTAGAGAATATCTGAAGGCAGAGTTACACAATGGGAATGTTGGATTTTTCAAAAAGTTTGAGGATCTCTGGTGTGGAAGATACCAAAGGTATTCACCTTTTGGGAGGATGCTTTGGGATTTTTTTCCTGGAATATTAGACATAATGTAATAAATAAACTTCCAAAATTTCAATGGACAGAGATGCGGATGCTATATTCATGCATTAAGATAAGACTTTGTCAAAATATTCTAACATTTACATCCTATTGAGAAATCAAAACAATTATCTTGCAGCAATCTTATAAACCCTGTTTTTGAGGGATAAAAAGTTAGTTGGTGCTACCTGGGGCTTTCATCCAGATCAATTTAAAATTTGGTTTGATTGTATTATCTAGGTCACTGATCTTATTTAATATATGCATAACTCAAGGACTTGAACTTGACTTTATTTTAAGCTTAGGATCCCTCTGTGAATTACTGGTTATATTCTTCCTCCCTCCCTCCCTCTGTCCCTCTTGCAACATTCTGAAACTGTTACCATTATCGATTTTCTTTTGTTACCTTTTACTTGGCTTAAGCATTGGTTATACATTTATTAGTAGATTTAGAATTTCTAGTAGTTAGGTACCTTCTAAGACAAGAACAATATTTACTCAACTCTCAAGCTTTTCAGAGAAAGAGTTACCCTAAATGAACTGACCCAAATTTTATTTTTTCACACTTAGACGACTGTGCTTTAATGCCACATACATTTCCATTTTAGGAGGAAAGGACTAAATTAAAGGTATCTCTCCTCAAAGTAAGTAATTATATTTTTCAGTAGAATTACCATTTATGATTATAAGGTTATGGTTATATACACACAACTATCTATCTACATATGCATACATATGCACACACACACACACATATATACATAATAATGTACATATATATTAGACATTAGACAGGTCTTGATCTGTGCCACATACCAGATTTGCCCATTTGTGTCCTGCATGCCACATTGCACTTGTTTTCCTGTGACTATATATATGTGTGTATATATATATGTGTGTATATATATATATATATGTATGTATGTATAAAATCAGCAACATATAACAACATATATAGTTTTTCTTGTACTGGGGAGTTGAGCCCAGAACCTCACACAGCTAGGAAAGGGCTCTGCCATTGAGCTGCACCCCTAACCCCTTTTTCATTTTATGTTTTGAGGCAGTCTTGCTAAAATTATGCAGGCTGCCTCTGGCCTTGAATCTGAGATCCTCCTATGTCAGCCTGCCAAGTCTCTGAGATTATAGATGTACGCCATGGTGCCTGACTTAAGGTGACTTTTGAGTTAGTGATTGTTGCTTTCTACTTATATTTCTTCCTGTTCTGTTTTAGTAGATGATATTGAGAGGCTTATAGGTGCCTTGGGTCTCTAAGCCAAAAGTTATGGTTTTCTGATCTTAGATCCCTTTGGGCCACATAATGCCAAGTGTAGAATTATATCTGCATAAAGAGCTTAGATGGGAAGAAGCAAACAAGTTCCTTAATTGTAGGACTTCTCTTTCTTTCTATCCTCTTCCCTGCTCCCTCTAAAAAAAAATAGATTGTTTTGAAATAATTGACTTTCAAGATACTAAAACATAAGCTATTGAGTTGCTGATATATATTCAAATCTGAGAGTAGGGATATAATTTTTTATAGAAAGAAAATGAATAGATTTGCTTTATATCATTCCTATGCCCATAGTTTAATTACTATCACTTATCTCCCCCTTTCCACTCTTATTTCTCCTTGAGTCTCGAACCACAGAGATCACAAATGTCCCTGCAGTTGCATTCATTGAACATGTCGGTGTGCTCTGGAATGAGTTTTCTTGACCTTCTCTTCCTCTGGGGAGGCACACTTGGTCCTTTCTGCTGCCACAACTGATATCATCATCTCTAGAAACCTGATCAGTCTTCACTTGACCAGCAGGGTTGTTGTTGTTGTTGTTAGGTGCTGTCAAGTCGGTATCCAACTCATAGTGATCCTATGTACAACAGGCAAAACGCTATTGTCAGTGCTTCTCTGCTGTTCATAGGGTTTTTGATGGCTGATTGTTTTTTGGGAGTGGGATACTGGGTCCGTCTCCCAAGCCTACAACACCTGGTGTTCCCAGGCAGTCTCCCATCCAAGTACTAACCAGGCCTGACCCTGCTTAGCTTCCAAGATCTGAAGGGTTTGGATGCCACAGAGCTACGGCTGCAGGGTAGGATGGGTTATTTCATATACTCTTGAGTCATAGGGTCTGCAAATGTAAGAAGCTGTTTGTCAGGGGTCTCAACCTCATAAGAGCAGACCATAATTGAGTTATCCTGTTGGCTTACAAATAGTTGGGTATGAACGGTGGGTGTTTATTTTTCAAAGTGAGCTCAGTTCTCATTAAGTACTTTTCAAGTGTGTTAGTTTAATATGAACAGTCTCCTGCAAGCCTGGTGGGCATTTTTTTCTCATGATTTTCCCAAAGTTTCTTTTATCAATTTTTATCTTTGTGTATTTGCATTCATTCATTCATCTGTTCATTAGACAGGTCTTGATCTGTGCCACATACCAGAAGATTTGCCCATTTGTGTCCTGCATGCCACATTGCACTTGTTTTCCTGTGACTATCATCTTGGGTAATGTTTAAAGGACCTGATTTTTTTTTTAACCTCTGCATAAGCAACACACTGTATGGAATTTTGTCCCTGGCTTAACTCAAGTGTTTATTGTTGTAGCACAGGGGATTTTGGGTTATGCAACACTTCACAAGAATTTTTTAAAAAGACTTAGGAAGAATATATTTCTCTGTAAGATATTTCAAGGGCTGGGATTTAGCTCAGTTGCTGGAGTGCTGTGCTGCAGTCTCTGAGGTCTCGAGTTCAATTCCCAGCACCTCAAAAATGGGAGAAGGGCCTGGCAATCCACTCCCAAGGCAATCCCGAAACAGTCAGCCATTGAAAACCCTATGAAGGTCACTATGAGTCGGATACCTACTCAATGGCACCTAACAACAACAACAACAAGACATTTCAAAAGCAATTTGAAAGTCAGCCTTTGGGAGAGTCTTTACTCTAAAGCATGCCATCTGCAATTTCCATTTTATCTATTTTTGTTTGTTCTTCTTATTCTCTATCAAAACTTTTTCTTGACTTGTATGCAATATATTAACTCTTCATCATTATACTATCTTAACATTTTCATTTTGCTGTGTACATGTCTACCAATATCCATATTAGACTGCAAGTAGGCTTTCCATCCACCAGGTATTAGAACCAACTTTTGAATAAATATATTTAAATTTAATACAGGTCTACTTTGACTTACAAGGTAGGTGTGATCTTGAAAAGTTGCCTAACTTGCGTTTCATGGTCTAAATTGTTTGCTTTTGAAATATTTTAATTATTTTGTGTCTATACAACTTAGATTATTAAAGTTGAGCACTCATCAAGGCAAATGCATAAAGAATGCTCAACAAGGATTTGTTAATCTCCTTTACTCATGTGGGGGACATTTCTTTAGGCTTCTTAGGGGTACAGAGACATGTATCAGACAGTTGCTATGATACAAGGGTTCTACTATGGTGTTCAACAGAGGAGAGTATGTTTGAATTGAGTATGGGTTAACTATTTATAAGACAAACACAGAGAGAATTTAACAAAAGTGGCTTGGGTGTTTATTCTCACCTATGGGACACTAAAATTAACCCTTTAATCACTAGCCTCACTTTTAAATATGTACTAGAATTAATATAATGTTGTTGTTGTTAGGTGACATTGAGTCAGGTCCAACTCATAGTGACCTTCATATAGTTTTCAGTTGCTGATTTTTTTGGGATTGCTTTGGGAGTGGATTGCCACGTCCTTCTCCCATTTTTGCAGTGCTGGGGATTGAACCCAGGTCCTCAGAGAGTGTGGAGCAGCACCATACCAACTGAGCTAAACCACAGCCTGGATAATATAATAGCAGGGGGTAAAAGCCATATCATAGGAGTGATGTAAAGAAATCACCTGATTGAGGAAGATGTGTACACTGCAGCTGCAGAGTGAGCATAATAAGAGAAGTGAATGTTGAGTGATGAAGCCTAGAGAACGCTCCCTGTGGGAACAAGGCCAGCCCTCCTCTTCTGCATGCTGCCCCAGCCCTGCATTTTGATGGCTCATGTTGGTGTCGTGTTAACTGGTATATCTATTTCCATCCTACTAGGGTGTCTGTTCCTCAAAGGCAGAGACCGAGAAGGTGACGCTTGATATCCTTGTTTACGGTAACCATACTTGATGCATTCTCTGCCTTACCCACATACTAATTAGGGAAGAAAATGATTTTGCTGAATGAATCCCTCACCAGCCCCCACACATTTCCTATATCTATGTCATTGCCTTCTTTAATTATCTCCAACAGGGGCTTATCATATATATATTTTTTTTTGAGATATATAATATACATATGGGCTGGGATTTAGCTCAGTTGGTAGAGCGCTGCACTGCAGTCTCTGAGGTCCCAAGTTTAATTCCCAGCACTGCAAAAATGGGAGAAGGACCTGGCAATCCACTCCCAAGGCAATCCCGAAATAGTCAGCCATTGAAAACCCTATGAGGGTTTCTATGAGTCAGATACCGACTTGATGGCACCTAACAATAACAGCAACAATATATAAATATACACATATACACATACGTAGATAATATATATATTTTGATATATAATATATATACATATATACATTTATTTTATACATATATACATTTATTTTATCTATCTATAGATACATATAGATTATATATATATTTAGATATATTATATATATACATATATGTCGGGGTTCAGCTCAGGCAAAGGTCAGAGGTCAGAGGTCAGAGCCTTGCCCAGACCCCACGTGGGTATCGGGGACCCACTGGACTGGGTTGGTGTTATGGCTGGTGGCGCCAATGAAGGACCTCGGGAGGCCTTCAACAGGGAAAACAGGAAAGGAAGGTTTATTGGGTTACTCCCTAGATGGGGTGCCACAAGCAAGCAACCCTTAAGCAAGTGCTATAAATGCTGGCTCTAAGGCTGCAGCATGGAATGCTGCAGGCTGAGTGCTAGAACAGCTCAGCCTTAAAGGTACAGCTACAGCAGCTGGTGTTCTGTTGGACTGGAGGTCAGTTGGTCTTGACTCTCGCAGCTCGCCTTCTCTGCCTCCCTCCTTCCCAGGGATGGGAGGAATTGGGAGGCTCTTCGTGGCTTGATTGTAGCCTTTGGCACTTTGGGGCCCCTGGTCTTGACTGCGTCGGCTTGCTTGAAGAGTCCACTGGAGTAGGGAGCACTGGTCGAGGTGATGGGGTTCAGTTGGCAGTTGAGGGATGGTCAGAAGTGGTAGGGGGAAGGGAGAAGCAGTAGGGGTGAAGGGGGTCCAGGAGCCCTGCTTATATAGGGTCCTGGAGGGGCACATGACTGGAATTAGCCAATCAGGGCACACACCTGACAGTTACTGCAGATAAACTGACATAACTGCCAGGTAGGGACAGTTATCGAATGAAAATGCCCAGGATAGCCAATTAGGATTAAGGCAGTTAAGGCAGGCCAGGCTGGTCAGGCGCCATCTTTGCTCACTCGATGGGAAGGGCAGGTGTGAGTGAGTAAGATGTGGCCCTGGGGTCAACTAGGGGTCAGCCCCTCAGGCTATTATGAGGGACCCTAGTTATGGGGTAGATTTTAAAAATCCCCAACACATATATAGTATGTATATGTGTATATATATATATATATATATATATATATATATATATATATATATCTCATATATATATATTCTATATGTATCTATAGATAGATAGATAGATAAAATAAAACTGAGTTTCTGTGGTGAGAGAAAAGCCTGTAGATATGAAGGCATCTAAAAACATTTTGCAAAAGAGGGACTTTATGATTACGGTGACTTGCTATAGTTTGCATTTTGCTGGTTTACTTTCTTTATGTTGGGGGATGATTTGTATTTTTTGTTATAAAATATACTTGTATTATTCATAAGTTTGAATTGAGGGATAGAGGATTTATAAGATGAATTGCAGAGTGTATTTATGAAAAGTGGCATAAATATTTATTGAATAAGATGTTGGGAAAAGGTATATAATGTTTTGGGGCCAGAATGTTTTCAAATGCTGCTTGCTTGATTTTAATTTGGTTTATTTGAAATGGGATGAGGCATCTGATAGTGTTTTTCTGTCTGGATTTAAGATGTAGGGTCCAAGTTACTGCTCTCTGAGGTGACGGCAGAGAGTTAAAGCCTCTTCCAAGGAGCCACGTGTTAAATTCTAGTTATTGGTTGCTCATGTGAGGGTGGTAGAGATAACAGCAAACTTTTATTTAAGGAAATAAGCAAAGTGCAAACCCCATACACCTATTTAAATAGCACAATTTCAAAGATTTAAAATATCATTGCCCCAGTGCAAGGGGAAATAGTAGATAAATATTAGATGTTAACTGATAAATTCACTCATTCCACAAATATTTATTAGGAGCTTCTGTATAGGATACACAGTGATTGAAGTGGGCAACCCTGACCTTGAGGGTAAGACAGACAATAAGACTAAATAATTTATGTGATATGTTGTTGTTGTTAGATGCTGTCCAGTCAAGTCTGACTCATAGTGGCCCTACATACCACAGATGAAACACTCCCTGACACTCAATGCTTTTCTGCTGTTCATAGGGTTTTCAATGGCTGATTGTTTCTGGAGTGGGCTGCCAGGTCCTTCTCCCAAGCCTTCAGCATCCAGTATTCCCAGGTGGTCTCCCATCCAAGTATTAACCAGGCCCAACCCTCCTTAGCTTCCGAGATCAGACAGGATCAGATGCCAGAGTGGTACAACTATAGGCTGCATGATATATTGTTGTTGGTAGGTGCCATTGTGTCGGGTCCTACTCATAACAACCCTCATATAGTTTTCAATGGCTGATTGTCTTTGGGAGTGACTGCCACATCCTTCTCCCATTTTTGTGGTGCTGAGGATTGAATCTGGGTCCTCAAAGTGTGGACCAGCACTCTACCAACTGAGCTAAAACCCAGCCCACATGACATGTTATTGTTGTTGTTAGGTGCCATCAAGTCCGTGTCTGACTCATAGCAACCCTATGTACAACAGACGAAATACTATTGTCAGTGCTTCTCTGCTGTTCATAGGGTTTTCAATGGCAGATTGATTTTTGTGAGTGGGTTGTCAGGTCCTTCTCCCAGCCTACCACACCTGGTGTTCTCAGGCTGTCTCCTGTTCAAGTACTAACCAGGTCCAACCCTGCTTAGCTTCTGAGATCTAATGGGATTGGTCGCCACAGTGGTAGGGCTGCAGGCATATGATATGTTAGATTGTGTTAAATGCTGTGGAATAAAAAGAGGTCAAAATAAAGGGACTGGGGGTACTAGGTGGCATTTTTATGCAGTGTGTGAATGTCACAAAGTCTTTGAGGAGTTGAGAAGGTGATCCAAATGGCTGTCTTGAAGAAGAAAATTCCAGTGCTAAGCCCTCAGGTAGGCATATGCCTGGCTCACCTAGGAAAAGCAGAAAGACAAGTATAGCCTGTATCATAGGAAATTCTTGTTATAATATATAGTGATTTTTAAGAGTTAGAAATGATTGCTATTTTGGCTAACAGGGAATGGTAATTTATCCCATAAATGTATTATTGAATTTTTTTCAAAGAATAAAAACTCAATAAAGTATATTTTAAGAAACATTGTTTAAAGCAGGGATTGGAAAGCTTTTCCAATAAAGAAATAGATATTTCAGGTTTTGTAGGACATGGTGTCTGATACATTAAAAACAAAATTGTATATATTGGGGTGTCATGATGTTTTGATATATGTGTATGTTGTGCAATGTTTAAATCAAGTTAAACATATCTGTCTCCTCAGTCATCTGTTACTTCTTGATGGTCAAAAACATTCACTATCCATTTCTTTCTTTTTTGAAGTACGTGGGAGTTGAATCCAGGACTTGCACATACTTTGCAAGGATCCACCACTGGGCTACACCTCTAGTCCACTTTTTATTTTTGTTTTAAGAGAGGGTCTCACTGAGTTGCACAGGCTGCCCCTAGCCTGCACCTCATGATTGTTCTGCCTCGGCCTCCCAAGTTGCTGGCATTAAAGGTGTGTGCCATGTTGCCTGACTGACAATACATTTTCTTACTGCAGCTATATTTCCCTGTTGGGTTTATGGAAGCATGTGGTCAACTAAAATCCAAAGTTTATTCATATAGGAATTTCCGTGAAGGCAGATTTCCCCAATCTTGAGTATATAGAATCAATGTTTTTAAGCCTAAGCACAAAGCATTATTCCTACTAAATTTTACTTTGTACATGCTAGCCCATATTTCTGGGTTGCTAAAGTAATCTGCCCCCACACGTCTGTCAGTTTGCCGCACTGTGGGGGCTTGTGTGTTGTGATGAGGCTGAGAGCTCTGCCACTGTAACCTCGGACATGAGCAAGGTTACCCATGGTGGACAGGTTTTCAACTGAGCTTCCAGACTAAGACAGACTAGGGAATAGGACCCGGAGAGCCACTCCCGAAACAACTACCATTGAAAACCCTATGAATAGCAAAGAAACACTGTCAGATATAGTGCCGGAAAATGAGCCCCCCAGGTTGGAAGGCACTCAAAAGACTACTGGGGAAGAGTTGCTTCCTCAAAGTAGAGTCTACCATGGTGACGGAAATGGAGTAAAGCCCCAGGGTGCTCAACGTGATGATGTGACATGACTCAAAATGAGGACAAACAACTGTAAACATCCATTAATAATTGGAACATGGAATGTACGTAGTATGAATCTAGGAATATTAGAAATTGTTAAAAGAGAAATGGGGTGCATAAACATTGACATTCTAGGCATCAGTGAGCTAAAATGGACCGGCATAGGCCATTTTGAGTCAGACAATGATATGGTCTACTATGCTGGGAGTGATAAACTAAAGAGAAATGGGGTTGCATTCATCATCAAAAAAGACATTTCAAGATCTGTCATGAAATACAATGTTGTCAGTGATAGAATAATATCCATATGCCTACAAGGAAGGCCAGTTACTATGACTATTATTCAAATTTATGCACCCACCACTAAGGCTGCAAATGAAGAAAGGGAAGACTTCTATCAGCTTCTGCAATCTGAAATAGATCAAACATGCAATCAAGACATACTGATAATCACTGGTGACTGGAATGCAAAGGTTGGAAACAAAGAAGAAGGCTCAGTAGTTGGAAAATTTGGTCTTGGTGACAGAAATGAAGCTGGAGATTGCATGATAGAATTTTGTCAGACCAATGACCTTTTCATTGCAAATATATTTTTTCAACATCATAAACGGAGACTATACACATGGACTTCACCAGATGGAACATACAGGAATCAAATTGACTACATATGTGGAAAGAGACGATGGAGAAGCTCTATACAAAATGTCAAAATAAGACCAGGTGCTGACTGTGGATCAGACCATCAACTTCTAATATGCAAGTTCAAACTGAAGCTGAAGAAAATTAGAATAAGTATACGAGAGCCATGGTTTGACCTTGAGTATATCCCACCTGAGTTCAGAGACCACTTCAAAAATAGGTTTAATACATTAGGCACAAATGATAGGAGACCAGAAGAGTTGTGGCAGGACATAGAAGATATCATTCCAGAAGGAAGCAAAAAGTTCTTAAAAAGACAAGAAAAAAAGAAAAGACCAAATTACATGTTAAAAGAGACACTGGACCTTGCCCTCCAACCTAGAGCAGCTAAAGCAGAAGGAAGACATGATGAAGTTGAGGAACTAAATAGAAGATTTCAGCGGTCAGCTCGAGAAGTGAAAAACAAATATTATAATGACATGTGCAAGGAGCTGGAGGCAGAAAACCAAAAGGGAAGAACACGCTCTGTGTTTCTCAAGCTTAAGGAAGTGAAGAAAAAATTCAAGCCTTGAGTGGCAGTAGTGAAAGAGTCTACAGGAAAAATATTAAATGATGCAGGAAACATCAAAAGAAGATGGAAGGAATACACAGAGTCATTATACAAGAAAGAATTGGTAGATGACCAACCATTCCAAGAGGTTGCATATGAAGAGGAACCAATGGTGTTGAAGGATGAAGTGGAAGCTGCCTTGAAAGAACTGGTGAAACACAAGGCTCCAGGAATTGATGGGATACCAATAGAGATGTTTCAACAAACAGATGCAGCACTGGAGGTGTTAA
>VMDO01000355.1:279695-321942 GCA_007922755.1 Pedetes capensis | reverse complement strand
AAGACTCCTCTTCGATTTGCTTGTTTTTTTATGGTAATATTTTTCTATATATCCTTGGGCTCCAGTTCTGTTTAAGATAGAAACTTTTTCTGTAGTGAACTTTCTTTTTACATTGTCAGAATTATTACTTGAATTTTCTGTTGTTGTTGTTGTTAGGTGCCGTCGAGTCGGTATCCGACTCATAGCGACCCTCATAGGGTTTTCAATGGCTGACTGTTTCGGGATTGCCTTGGGAGTGGATTGCCAGGTCCTTCTCCCATTTTTGCGGTGCTGAGAATTGAACTTGGGACCTCAGAGACTGCAGCGCAGCGCTCTACCAACTGAGCTAAATCCCAGCCCTGAATTTTCTAGACCATCTATAACAGCACATATACTAAAATCAGAACGAAACAGAGAAGATTAGCATGGCCCCTGCACAAGAATGACATGCAAATTCATGAAGCATTCCATATCTTTTAAAATCCTATATAGAGGTCGGAACATTAAAAAAAAAAAAAGCTAAGAATGGTATTATTATAGATGAATTTCCTAGACCATCTATAATAATACCATTCTTAGCTTTTTTTTTTTTAATGTTCCTACCTCTATATAGGATTTTAAAAGATATGGAATGCTTCATGAATTTGCATGTCATTCTTGTGCAGGGGCCATGCTAATCTTCTCTGTATCGTTCTGATTTTAGTATATGTGCTGCCAAAGCAAGCACAGAGCGTGCCTTCTGATCAACCTGTGCTCTTTGTAGGGGTCCTTGAACCAAATGTTGGCCATGGTGAGGAGAAAGGAGCTGGAAGTGGATTGTTGAGGGTTATGTCCAAAAAGGCTACTCGGGGGAAGGGGGACTGGATTTCTAGGAGTTCAAGAGGTTGCAAATTAAACCAGGCGCCATGGCGCACGCCTGTAATCCCAGTGGCTCGGGAAGTGGAGGCAGGAGGATCACAAGTTCGAGACCCGAGGCAGTCTGCGTAACTCAGCGAGACCCTGTCTCAAAAAGTGAAAAACTGGGCTGGGGGTGTAGCTCAGTGGACCAGCACTTGCAGAGCATGCAGGCGCGAGGACCTGGGTTTAACATCCAGTACCGCAAAAAGAAAAACAAAAAAAGAGGTTGCAAGTTAATTTCCAAAACTGAGTGACATTCACCAGAATTAGACCTAGGGTAGAAATGTCCAGCGAAACGCCACAAATATTCAGAAGAAAAGGACAGCGACAGCAGGCCCTGAGAACTGGGAGCTTCCTAGCCAGCTCAAGGCCGCCCCATCCTCCTCCACCCACTTCTCCACTCCCTCCCCCAGAGAACTCAACAGCTGGGCAGGAGGAGGTCAGGGAAGAGGTCGGGGGAGAGAGCAAGCGGAAACCTTCAACCTCACCCCTTCCTGCAGGTGGGCAGCCCAATCCCTGACCTAGCCGGCCTTGGAAAGGAGCTGGGAAGACTGATAAGTATGGAGAACCAGGCAGGCTAATTTCTTAACTGAGAATGAGTTTGTGGTTGAACGTGACCCTAAGCTCTTCCTCTACCTAAAATGAGCAGGAAAGTCTCGGGCCTCAGTTATGAGTTGAATTGTGTGTCCCTAAAAAAGATGTGTTAAAGTCCTAACCCTCAGTACCTCATTGAGAATATGACCTTATTTGGAATTAGGGTAGTTTTGGATGTAATTAGTTAAGATGAGGTCACAGTAATCCAATATGACTGGTTGTTTTTCCCTGCAGGACTGGGGGTTGAACCCAGGGCCTCATACTTGCTTTGCAAGTGCTCTACCACTGAGCTGCACCCCCAGCTCTTTTTTTTTTTTTTTAGTTATTGTTGTTTTGTTTTGTTTTTTACTTTTTTATTTTGAGACATGGTCTCCCTAAGCAGGCTGCCTCTGGCCTCAAACTTGCAATCCTCCTGCCTCAGTCTCCCAAATCACTGGGATTTCAGGCATGTGCCACCACTTCTGGCTTGGCTGATGTCATTATAAGAAGAGGGCCAAGTGAGCCGGGCACAGTGGCCCACGCCTGTAATCCCAGCGGTTTGGGAGGCAGAGGCAGGAGGATTGCAAGTTCGAGATCAGATGTAGTCTGCGTAACTTAGCGAGACCCTGTCTCAAAAAGTAAAAACGTGGGCTGGGGGTGCAGCTCAGTGGTCCAGCACCTGCAAAGCATGCAAGAGCGAGGCCCTGGGTTCAACCCCCAGTACCGCAAAGAAAAAAAAAGAAGAAGAAGAAGAGGGCCAAGTGAAGACAGAGACACACAGCGTGAAGGCCACCTAAAGACAAAGGCAGAGATTGTGGCAAACCACCAAAGCTAGGGAAAAGCAAGGAAGAAGTCCCCTACAGATTTCAGAAGAAGCATGTCCCTGCCAGCACCTTGATTTCAGACTTCTGGCCTCCAAAACTGAGACAAATTGTTTTAATCCACCCAGTTTGTGGAACTTTGTTTCAAAAGCCCAGGGAGGCTAACAGTCTTATTAAAGTTTTCCTCTGGGGCAAATGAAGATACTTTCTACCAATAAGTTTTAAAGAGAAAGTAAAAGATAAAGTTGTGTTCATCACGGCCCATGAGTGATGCATACAATATGCCAATTATTTCAATTGTCCTACTATCCTGTCGGGCTGGGATTTAGCTCAGTTGGTAGAGCGCTGCCCTGCAGTCTCTGAGGTCCTGAGTTCTATTCCCAGCACTGCAAAGGGAGAAGGACGTGGCAACCCACTCCCAAGGCAATCCTGAAACAGCCATTGAAAACCCTATGAGGGTCTCTATGAGTCGGACTCGACTCGACAGCACCTAACAACAACAACTATCCTGTCAGATAAGTCTCTCTAGGAGACAAAGGGACTATGATAGGCCCTGGCAAAGAGGGTACCAAAGCCAAAGGTAACTAGCCGAGGGGCAAGAAACCAGGTATCCCTTCTAGGTAGGACCCCGCTCTGTGGATACAGTCATACATGGGCTGAACGGTGTCTGTGCATATAAGGTTATTCATTGAGGCATTGTTTATAATAACAGGAGATTGGAAATCACCTAAATACCCAGCAGGTGGGGACAGATAAATAAATGGCAGTACTCCATGCACTAGAACACCAGACAGCTCTGAAAAGGGGAGGGGAGCAAGAAAGAAAAAGAATCGAGAAGCCTTTGGTAAACAGATACAGAAATCTGGACTATGGCGAGCTCCCTTTTGTGTAAAAGGCAGGAGCGCTGGTAAGAAAATATGGTCATATTTGCTTGCATTTGCATAGAGGACCCTGAGGCATGCTCAAGAAGCTTTTAAGAGTAGGGAGACATTGGGGAATAGAGTGACTGGGAATAGGGGAGAGAAGGGAACTTGTTACTGTGTGACTTTGTATACTGTTTTATTTATTTATTTATTTATTTATTTATTTATTTTTGGTACTGGGGGTTGAACCCAGGGCCTAGCACTTGCATGCTTTGCAAGTGCTGGACCACTGAACTGCACCCTCAGCCCATTTTTTTTACTTTTTGAGACAGGGTCTCGCTAAATTACACAGACTGCCTCTGGTCTGGAACTTGCCATCCTCCTGCCTTTGCCTCCCGAGTTGCTGGAATTACAGGCATGTGCCACCATGCCTGGCTCCTGTTTTATTTTTGAACCACATGAGTACACAATCTACCAATAAAATGAAAGCAATAATGTATAAAGAGAATATTTGGAAAGCAGGTTTGTATAGCAAAGGATGAATTGGATGTACTGAAAAACAAGTGACCAGGGAAATCCTAGAATGCTAAACTAAGAGGTTGGGAATTGATCAGATAGTTATCAGGTGTTTTGAACTAAGAGATGTAGCGTCAGGAAAAATCACTGGGCAGCATGTAGTCTACAGGAGAGGGAGGAAAGACCCAAATGGAGAAGACTGTGAAAGGATGAGGCTGGGACCAACAGCGACAGTCAGACAGAGAAAGAGGTTTTCAAGAAAGATCTTTAAACAACAACAACAACAACAAAGCAAGTTTGGTGCTATGTGCACACCTGCAATTCCAATGACTCACGAGGCTGAAGCAGGACATCTCAAGTTCAAGGCCAGAAGCAGCAGTGTAGAGAAAACTTGTCCCAAAACACAATCAGCCATTGAAAACCCTATGAATAGCAGAGAAGCACTGACAATAGTGTTTTGCCTGTTGTACATACGGTTGCTATGAGTCGGACACCAGGTTAACCGCACTTAACAACAGCAACAAAGTGGCTTAAATCAACAGTCATTTATTCGCTCGCAATCTAGAGGCTGGAGGCCCAAAATCAAGGTGTCTGTCTGGAGGCTCTCAGTGAGAGTTGATCCCCTGCCTCTTCTGGTCCTGGTGTGGCTGGCAGTCCTTGGTGTTCCTTGGCTGGTAGCTGCATCCCTCCCGTTTCTGCTTCTGTCTTTGAATTAACTGCTCCATCTATCTCTATATTTCACATCTGCCTTTCCATGGGCACGCATCATTATGCTTAGGATCCACCCTGCCTTTGTCTGGTCTGTACAACAGAACACCTGAGACTAGAAAATTCACGAAGAGCAGAGATTTATTTTCTCACAGTTCTGGAAGCTGGAAAGTCCAACATCAAGGCACCAGCAGGTTTGGGATCTCCTAAGAGCTCCGTTTCTTCTTCTAAAGGAGCATGTTTTTGCTTCATTCTTCAAAGGCAGAAGATAGAAGTGCAAAGAGCAAATATCTATTTCCAAAGCCCTTTTTGAAAGGCTTTAAACTCACTAGGAGGGCTGGGATTTAGCTCAGTTGGTAGAGCACTGCTCTGCAGTTTTTGAGGTCCTGAGTTGATTCCCAGCACTGCAAAAAATGGGAGAAGGACGTGACAATCTACTCCCGAGGCAATCCTGAAAGCAATCAGCCATTGAAAACCCTATGAGGGGCGCTGTGAGTTGGACATGGCTCAATGACACCTAACAACAACAGCAAACTCACTAGGAAGGTGAAGCCCTCATGGCCTAATCACCTCTTAACCCACCTCCCAATACTGTTACAGTGGCTATGAAATTTCACAATTAGATTACACTGGCTATTAAATTGCAAACCATACACCTTAAATCCAGAATGATCTTCTCTGGAGATCTCTAATTTCTTTTTAATTTTTAAAATTACTGACTTTTTTTTTTTTTTTTTTGCGGTACTGTGGTTGAACCCAGGGCCTCGCGCCTGCATGCTCTGCAAGTGCTGGACCACTGAGCTGCACCCTCAGCCCATTTTCTCACTTTTTGAGACAGGGTCTCGCTAAATTACACAGACTGCCTCTGGTCTAGAACTTGCGATCCTCCTGCCTCCGCCTCCCAAGCCGCTGGGATAACAGGCGTGCGCCACCACACCCGGCTAAATTACTGACTTTCTTTCTTTCTTTCCTTCCTTCCTTCCTTCTTCCCTCTGTCCTTCTCTCTTCCTCCCTTTCTTGCTTCCTTCTTTCCTTCCTTTCCTGCCTTTTTTTTTTTCTTCCTTTCTTTCCTTCTTTTGCAATGCTGGGGATCAGACTCAGGGCCTCTCATGTGCTAAGCAAGTGCTGTACCCCTGAGTCACATCCCCAGCTCAGCAAATTCCCTGCCTCTGCAAAGACCCTTTCTCCAGGTAAGGTCACATTCACAGCCATCCAGGGCCCAGGACTTGGACATATCTTTGGGAGAGGCCACTCTTCTTCCTGCTGCAGTGGAATGCTTCCACAGTGAGTTTCACACTACCCTGGGCTACATGGTAGGGTCTGTTTCAAAAAAAAAAAAAAAAAAGAGCATCAATTTTGCAAAATGAAGACTTCTGGGAACGGATGATGGTGATGGTAGCAAGATGATGTTGGTGTGCTTAAAGCCACCACATTAAACTATACCCTTAAAATGGTTGTTGTTGTTGTTGGGTGCCATCCAGTTGGTGTCCGACTCATAGCAACCCTGTGTACAACACATGAAACACTATTGTCAGTGCTTCCCTACTGTTCATAAGGTTTTCAATGGTTGATTGTGGTGGGGTTTTTTTGTGTGTGGAGGGGGAGTGGGTTGCTGAGTCCTTCTCCCAATCGAAACAGTTAGGATAGAAATTTTAAGTTCTTTGCATTTTATTACCATTTAAAAAAATTAAAAAATACATAGATAAAAAATTAAAACTAGAATCTGTCTCTTATTCCCGTAGGCCAAATATACTTTTTTTAAAATCAAAAAATATGTCGGGCTAAGGATGTTGCTCCGTGGTAGAGCACTTGCCTAGCAGGCACAAGGCCCTGGGTTCGATCTCCAGCACTGACCAAAAGAAAAAAATCTTTTAGAAAATTAACCTCAAGAGGAACAACAACATCTTGTAGCTTCTCAAACAGCTTCCAGAGTTGCACAACACTCGGAGAAGTGGATAACAGGAAATACGGCCTAACTAAACAGGAGGAAAGGAAATTATCATTTCCCTGCTTTTCTTCAACACTGTTTATGTAAAAATATTCTGCCCTCTGAGATGTTTTGACTTTTGGTATCCTCCTCCTAGGCCGGCCCGGAAACCCTCGGGGTTGACATCTTTGCTCTTTGTTTCTAAGCAGCCACTGCAAGTCAGCATATGAAAAAGAATTTTTAATTAAAGACAGCAGAGCAAGAAATAGGATCTCTACTTTATTCATTTCCCACATCACCTCTAAGGCAGGGACTCACACACTCGAAGTTCTGCAGTTTTTCTCCAGGTTATAAACCAGAGAACTAATGAAGTTTCTGAAGATGTTTATCCCTTCCCTGAAATTATTTCCTCTGTCACAAAGACCTGCTGTGGACTCAAAATTTAAGAAGACGTGATTGTACTTGGTAACACAAAAGCCTTTCAAGTCCCAACTCCCTCCGCAGCAGTTTATTTCTTTTACTATATTTTATTTATTTTTTGTGCGGTCTGTGGCACTAGAGAGCAAACCCAGGGCAAACCTAAGGCTTCATGGGTACTAAACAAGGATTCTGCCCTCTTACACTGTATTTTAATTCCTCTATCTGTGGAAAGAACTTTTTAAGAATCATCACTTTTTGCATTAAGTACATTTTCATTAAAATCGCCCAAGAGAGAAGTCAAAAAGATAGGACCTTCCGAAAATTTCTCTTCCCCAGAAGAAAGATCGGGTAGCTCAAAGAAGGCCAGCTTCCTTAGAGCCCAGGGACAGGCTGCTGAGAAGTAAACCAAACAATTTTCTAGGAAGATTTTTTTCAGACAAACACAATAAACTTATTGATAGAAGGGGAAGAAAAGCATATGTAGTTATGGGTTTTAATCATGGCCCCTGTAGGTATACTCTACCTCCTGGAGGACAGATCATCCTACAGAAATTATTTGGAACGCTTCTACTAAGATGTGTCTACTCTCCCAGTTTTTTCATTTACTCGATATATATTGATATAAGTATAAATTCATGGATATTTATTTTACACCTAGAGTTATAATTAGTCTTTATTTTGTTGCTAAAATTGTCCCAGTTTTGACCACTATGGGCTTCTATTTTTTCTTGGTATAATCAAAAACAAAAACTCAGAGAAGACTGAGCGTTCATTAGGTTGGGTCTTCCTGACCTTTTCATTTATTTTTGGTGGCATTCAGTTCCTGAAGGCCGTGTGCCTGACAGGAACATGCCTCTTGGCTCACGAACCAGAGGGTGACTTTGCACTGGTTATTTAATCCCTGTTTCTTAATCTGCAAACTGAGGATAATGCCTAATTTGCAACCCAGGGGTGAAGATTATTATAAATTCAATATATGTTCCACCAAATGAGAAACAACTGTGCTTATATAAGATGCCTGCCATGATCAAATTTATAGGTACTGGAATTGTAATGGTGACTACCAAAGACTAGAGATGGGAGTAGGGATTATTTCTTGGGGACAGAGTTTCAGTTTGGGATGATGAAACTTTCTGGAAGTGGATAGTGGGCTGATTGCATGGCAGTGTGAGTATTTTTAATGCCACTGAACTGTTCATTTGAAAAATGGTAAATTTGTATTTTGTATGTTTTACCACGGTAAAAGGGGCTGGGATTTAGCTCAGTTGGTAGAGCACCGCTCTGCAGTCTCTGAGGTCCAGAGTTCGATTCCCAGCACCCTAAAAATGGGAGGAGGTGGCAACCCACTCCCAAGGCAATCCTGAAACAATCTGCCATTGAAAACCCTATGAGAGTCGCTATGAGTCAGACACAACTCGATGGCACCTAACAACCACGATAAAAAGTAATATATTCGTTGCTGAAAACTTAGAAAACGTGTTTAAAGCGCCTCAAAACTCCTAGTCATCCCTGTAATCAGAGTCCACGTCTTTTATTTGCAGCCTTTGCATATAATTTGCATCCTATCAGTACACTTTTGCCTTTTTAATCTTACAACTATTTTCCCACGCTGTTCAAAACTCTGTGAATGTATTTTATTATCTGTATAACATTTCACTGTCATTTAATCATTGCCATATTTTAGTCAGATTTAAAACATTATAAATAACACTATAATGAATACTTGCGATTAAATACATTTTCATTCCCATTTCAAAAGACACCTTTAATACTAACAAAAATGTAGAACTATTAGCCAACAGGTCAATTGGGGGGATGGTACTTGGGGGCTGAAGGCAGGGCCTTGTGCCTGCTAGGCAAGTGCTCCCCCACTGACCTGCACCTCCAGCCCCTTTTTATTTTTCCTTTTGAGACAAAGTCTTCCTAAACTGTGCAGTCTGCCTCTGGCCTCGAACTTGCAATCCTCCTGCCTCAGCCTCCCCAGTAGCTGGGATTACAGGCGTGCACCACAGTGAAAGGCTAAGTGAACATTTTTAAGGAACATCACGCTTTCTCAGAGAGCCACACGGATTTCTTTGCCACCAACTACCTGGAAGACACTTTATTATTATTATTATATATATTTTTTTGCAGTACTGGGGGTTGAACCCAGGGCCTTGCGCTTGCATGCTCTGCAAGTGCTGGACCACTGAGCTGCACTCCCGGCCCATTTTTTCACTTTTTTGAGACAGGGTCTCGCTAAATTACGCAGACTGCCTCTGGTGTTGAACTTGCCATCCTCCTGCCTCCGCCTCCCAAGCCGCTGGGATTATAGGCGTGCGCCACCGCGTCCGGCTTGGAAGACACCTATCTTATATCTAGCTGTTCTATTCTTTCAAAAAAAAAAAAAATCCCTCTTACACGGTATATTAAGTCTGGGACCTTACTGTTGCAATGTAAGTGAATGTTCTTTGTCTTCTTCTATGGTCTCTCCTATGTACTCGATGTCTTTTTCGCATTTAATTCCTCCCTCTTTACGGTGTGCCCTTGATTAAGATTAATTCTTGTCCAAATCTTAAAGAAATAATGAGGAAACATTTTAATCTCTTAAATTCTTCGATCTTTTTTAATCCATTAATTTAGGTTGTGCAGGTAGGTTCCAGTTCTCAGACGCACTGTCTGGCGCACGGAGAAGGTCCTAGGAAGCGAGGGGCCCACCCGCCCGGGGCCCACCGGCCCCCTCCTGTGGCCCCAGTGTTCTGTTCTAAGGCACTGAGGCAGAAGTAGGGGTTCCTCCATTCGGACCCTGCGCTGGTGACCGTGGCGGCGGCCCTGGCTGGCGGGGCTGTGTCCCCCTCCCCGGGGCCAGGGACAGCGGCTCCCGCGGGCCGCGCGCGTCCTATCCAGGCTCCCCTGGCGGTCGCCCCCTCTCTCCAAATGAAAGCCACACCGTCCCCCAGGCCCCGAGAGAGGGAAGCCGCGCTCCTGGGGCGACCACGCATCGCGTGGGCCTCCCAGCCGCCCTGTACCGCTTGGCCGTGCCGCACCCCGCACTGCGCCCGCCTCGCGCGTCTCGGACACCCGCGCTCCCGCACCAACGACAGAGGTCCAAAGGCACTAAAGACAGGGGGTCCCTGTGGTGCTCGAAGGTTCTACGGCTAAGCGCGAACCCCGCCGCCGCCTTGGAGTGGAGGGAAAGAAAGTCTCCGAAATCCAGGGCCAAAGAGCCCCGAGGGTGGCGGGGGGCGCCGAGGGCCACGGGGGAACCCCGCTGTCCTCGCACCTGCGGGCAGACCCCCGGGACCAGCTTGCTTCTCCCGCAGTCCTGGGGGGCCGGCAATGGATACGCGTCCCCCCGCCCCCGCCCGGCCTCCCCGGGCCTCCCGCGTCCCCCGCGTCCCCTCCAGGAAGGAGCTCCCGCTCTCCCCGATGGGGTCCCCCCGCACCGGGTGCGACCCCCTCCCAACCCTCTCCGCCCCGTCATTGCGCCTCCCGCGTCCTCCGTATCCCCTCCTGGAGGGAGCCCCCGCCCTCCCGGGTACGGTGCCCCCTTCCCGCGTGCGACCCCCTCCCGACCCTCTCCTCCTCGTCCTTGCGCCTCCCGTGTCCCCACCCCGAGCTCGCCTCCCCCGTCCCCTCCCGTGGCCGCCGCGCCCCCCGCACCCCCGCGCGGTTTCCGCGTCCTCCCCGCCCCGCCCCTGTTTTTAAACCTGGCGCGCAGCGGGCGGGTGGAGGCGTGGGCTGCGGGCCGGCGCCGCTGGAGGGCGCGGGCTCGGCGCGCACCATGGGACCCGAGGCGGCCGCCGGAGCCCGGGAGGCGCGGAGCCGCCCCTGCCCCTGTCCGGGCAACGACCCTGGCGGGCCGCCGCCGCAGCGCGCGCCGGAGAGGTGAGGCGACCCCGCGCGCGCGGTGCGGTGAGCGCTGGGCTCCGCACACTTGGACGGAGCGCAGCCGCGCCGCCGAGCCACTTCCCTAGCCAGAGACAGGGTCACAAAGTCCTCCCCGTCCCGACGCACAGTTCCGAGCTGCTCAAGGCCCAGGTGGCACCTGGCAAGGAAATGAGCCAACGCTGGCGTTTAGAGAAGATCTAAATTTAGCAGACTGGGAGTCAGGGAGGTCTCCCGGACACTAAGCGTGCCTTGCAACAGGGTCCCTTGACTTGGGCTATCTCGACTTGACAGTCTTTGTTTTCCCTGTGCTCGGGTTCAGCATTCGCCAGCCCTGGGCAAGCGACCTTCTTAACATAGTAGAGTTTAAGGCGATCGACTTAGCCTGGAAGTAGGGAGGACGCTGGGTGGGCCAGACAGCCTGAATAGACAGATTCCCCCGTTTTGCCATCCTAGAACTCTGTAGATCGTCCCATGACCGAGGTGGTGTGGCCTTGAGACTAGCCACAAAGTAGCCAGCTCTAGTGGAAAATCCTGAATTGAAGGATCCAGCCAAGATTAGTTGGGAGAGAAATCCCTCAACGAATGTGCTTCCCTATCGTTGTATCAGATTTGGGACTTACCTTCTCAAAGTCTGCTTGAAGACAAAACTGGGCAATTGGGCAGGAGAGAGAGACACAAAGGTCACTGGTCCAACCACAGACTGAGAACGTGAGGGGATTACCCTGGGGCCATCCAGTGACTCTTTTTCAGGCAGACGGTGGCCATAATAATGACTCTCACGATCGCATTTTAAAAGACAGCAGGAATGCCTAGGATTGATTCTCTCCTGGTCCTTGCCTTTCAGTTCCAGCCCAACACCATGGAGACCTTGGATGGTGACTCCGGGGGATGCGGAGGTGACCAGAACCAGAAGCCTGGTAAGGTTAACTGTGTGTGTTGTAGGTAACCAGTCAAACCAGAAATTGGCACTGTCTCTAAAATAAGGGGCCGTGAAAGGCCTTCCCGTGGTCATCTAATCCAGAATGGCCTGGAGTTCTGGGAGGTGGACCCGGGATAAGCAAGGTGTTAATTAGAACTGAGTTATACACAAAATCGGGCCCCTGTTTGCCTCTCCTTTTTTTTTTTTTTTTGTAGTACTGATTGAACCCAGAACCTCATGCTTGCGTGCTTTTGTAAGTGCTATACCACTGAGCTGCACCCTCACTCAGCCCATTTTTTTAATTTTAATTTTTTTTTTTTATCTTTTGAGACAGGGTCTTGCTAAATTACGCAGACTGCCTCTGGTCTCAAACTTGCCATCCTCCTGCCTCCCCCTCCCAAGTCGCTGGGATTACAGGCGAGCACCAGTGCACCTGAGCTTCTCCTATCTTGAAAAGCAAAGCCACTATGGCATAGCTGTTTCACAGTAATTATAAAGGATTTCTTCCATGTTGCTGTTTCTTTTGCAAACTAGCAGGCAGAGAGGGGAGGGGAAACTCTGCCACCTTAAAGAAATGCTAAGTGCACCATTAGGAGTGGACTGGTGCCACAATGCAAATAAGGTCAGAGCCCCATCTGAAGTGCCGGGAAGGCGCAGTTGAAAGCCCCCACCGCCGTCTGGCCCTCTCTGAAACACTTTCAGCCCTATCTGCAAGCACTCCTAAGGTACCTCA
Organism: Pedetes capensis; assembly: GCA_007922755.1. Lineage (NCBI taxonomy): Eukaryota > Metazoa > Chordata > Mammalia > Rodentia > Pedetidae > Pedetes > Pedetes capensis. The sequence continues at coordinate 309,716 of VMDO01000355.1, read as the reverse complement.
TGTTGTCTGAGCAAATATACTGAAGCACAGGGCTTTGTGAGCAGAGATTAATTGCCACTATTATTCTTTTGTTATCTTGCACTGGGAACTTAATTGCTCTTATACTTACTGAAGTAATGGCTTGCTTTCATTTGTTATACCTGCATTATCAAATATAAATCCATGGCTTTTCAAAGACTGAAGAGTTCAACTAGCTAGGAGAGACCATGCATTTGATTTATATAACATGTGGAATATGTTCAGATATTTGTAATATTGTAAGAAAACTCAGGTGTGAGAAAGTAGACATTCACCATACTTAGGCCACTTAATGTGAATATTGCACACTTTAATCCAGTCATTATTATTAACCTTAAAGAATGAAGCAAATAAAATCTATAGCAAATTAACAACTGATAGGACTTCTTAGCCTAAGTTGTTCTCACATGCAATGTCTAAATAATAGAAAATAATTCCTTCTTTTGAATTCAAACTTAAGTTCTTTTTTTTTTTGTCGGTACTGGGGGTTGAACCCAGGGCCTCGCACTTGGATGCTTTGCAAATGCTGGACCACTGAGCTGCACCCCCAGCCCATTTTTTTTTTTACTTTTTGAGGCAGGGTCTCGCTAAATTACACAGACTGCCTCTGGTCTCAAACTTGCGATCCTCCTGCCTCTGCCTCCTGAGTTGCTGGGATTACAGGACCGCACCACGGCGCCCAGCCAAACTTAAGTTCTTAAAAATAAGATTTTAAAGGTGTTTCTATGTGTATATAGAGGAGAAAGAGAGCGACAGCGAGAGAGAGAGAGAGAGAATAGATGTTTATAATCATTCAATTTTCTTTTAAATAAAATACACATAGAGTCTGTTACTTGCAAGAATAAAAGCCCTGTATATATAGCACACTGCCTAATGCAAGGTAGGTGGTTTTGTATTTTTCTTCTTTCTATGATGATAAGAAAGTCTTTTGTCTTGAAAAGCAAGAAAAGTGAAGATTACTTGCAGAGAAATGTTAAGATGCAGCAATTTACTAGTTGAAGCAGGTGCGGCCATGATTTGGGTGTCTGGGGGGGGTTGTCCCATGGGGGATGTAGAGCTCTCGGGTCTGCCCCAAGCATCCCAGGCCACCTGTTTCCAGCGCCCACCTGGTCACGCTGAGTGGACCAGCCAGCGCCCTGCTACCGCACGCCCCAGGTACAGCGCACGGTCCTCCCCACCCACCCCCGCCCCGGGAGTGCAGCGTGGTGAGAGCCGCCTCGCGCCAGCTGGAAACGCTTCTTGCTCCATGGCGCCCTCTCCCGACAAAGCAGGAGACTTCCTCGGCTTCTGGCCCTCGTGTTTCTCCGTGTACTGCACTGGCATGGAGTGGAGGAGGTGAGGGGGACTTAGGCCTGGTGACCTGTACCAGCACTCCGGGCAAGCAGATCACAATTAGAATAAATTCTAAATAGAGGAGAGGCCTCAAGGCCTTGTGCTTTGAGCAGCCAAGTGGCCCTCACCCACCAGGTGCCACTACCCTCCTAGGAGCTGTCTCTTAGTCAGCCTGGAAAAAAAAATGACTGACAGCCGGAACCATTTCCGGTGCTGGGATGGAGCCGGGCCCTTGCACATGCCAAGCAGGTGCTTTACCACGGAGCTATTCTCCCAACCCCCAACCCAAAATTTTCTTGTCCTCCTAGCTCCTTGCCTAGCCTGCAGCCTTAGCCCTATGGCATCCTGTCCTGTCAGATCTGGGAAGCTAAGCAGGGTTGGGCCTGGTTAGTACTTGGATGGGAGACCACCTGGGAACACCAGGTACTGTAGGCTTGGGAGACGGACCCGGCAACCCACTCCCAAAAATTAATCTGCCATTGAAAACCCTATGCACAGCAGAGAAGCACTGACAATAGTGTTTCCCCTGTTGTACAGAGGGTCACTATGAGTCAGATACTGACCCGATGGCACCTAACAACAACAACAACAACAAAGGTGTACTGGAGGTTTCACAGAGCCTAGTCAGAACTGGATGCTCTATAGAGGCTATCTTCTCTCTCTGTACCACCTATCACTGTTTTTTGATGCCCACAAAAGTTTTCATTCTTGCATTATTAGACTTTGACCTATCACAGGGAATAGCATCGTCTTTAGCAAGACAGGATTGCTTGTGATGGAGCCTGAGTGGTTAGGGAGAGTTTATAATTACAGAGCTTGACACAGGGGTAATTTCCTGTAGCCTCCAAAGAGTCAACAACAATGGGGAGGATTTTATTCCAGAGAGCCTCACTTTACTTCCCTGAATTCATCTTGCCGTTCGGTGCTGTCGAATCATGTCCGACTCATAGTGACACCATGTACAACAGAACGAAACACTCTTGGCACTGTACCGTATCTGGTACTATGTCAGTGCTTCTCTGAAATTCATAGGGCTTTCGATTTTCAGTGGCTGATTGTTTCAGGAGTGGGCTGCCGGGTACTCCCGTTTTTACAGTGCTGGGGATCCAACCCAAGGCCTCAGAGAGTACGGAGCAGCACTCTACCAACTGAGTCAGACCCCAGCCCTAACTCATCATAAACTGATGTCTTCAGAGGCTCTTGTAGGCCATTTTGTTCACGGGTGTCACAGACAGACAGACACACACACACACACACACACACACACACACACACACACACTACACACACGCTATATATACATATCCCACTAAGGTCCCCTACTGGGTGGAATGGCATGAAGATGCCTGGTGTGAAAATCCTCAGAGTCCTTCCTTGTAAGGCCACAGCACTAGATTTCTAATCTAGTTCCCACTAGACTCGATGAAATCCAAGAACTTGGGGTTTCTTTTTTTTTTTTTTTTGCGGTAGTGGGGTTGAACCCAGGGCCTCACAACTGCATGCTTTGCAAGTGCTGGACCACTGAGCTGCACCCCCAGCCCATTTTTTTACTTTTTGAGACAGGGTCTCGCTGAGTTACACAGACTACGTCTGGTCTCGAACTTGCGATCCTCTGTTGTCTGCCTCCCGAGAGAACTTGGTGTTTCTGATCTACCAGCCCAGCCAAGTTATCTCAGACCGACCCATCCCAGGCCACCCCACACTTCCACTTTCCACAGTAACTAAGATTTCAGATACCTAAGATCAATGGATAACTTTCGGCTCCTCAGCCCCTCCGACAACCTGGTAGCACTGTGGGTCCGGCACCCAGAGATTGGGCAGAAGGGAGTCATCCCTGGACAGACAAGGGTAACCATGCCCTCAGCTTCCTGGACACCCTGGTCAGCAGTTAGCATGGACATGCCAAGCCCACTGCTGCGTCTCCTCTTCGTTAACATCCCCTTTGGTTGCCTGGCGCTCGGAGGAGCCACTCTCTCCAGCTGCCTGGTGTGTAAGTGCCACGGCCCTGTTGGAGGTTCCCCGGGGCGGACTCGGAGCCAGCCTTTCCTTGCCTTTCCCTGCTGGTTCTCTCAGTTCCCTTCTTTTTTTTTTTTTTTTTTTTTTTGCGGTACTGGGGTTTGAACCCAGGGCCTCACGCTTGCATGCTCTGCAAGTGCTGGACCACTGATCTGCACCCCCAGCCCATTTTTTTTATTTTTTGAGGCTCGCTAAGTTACACAGACTGCCTCTGATCTGGAACTTGTGATCCTCCTGCCTCCGCCTCCTGAGCCGCTGGGATTATAGGCATGCACCACCACGCCCGGCTCAGTTCCCCTTTCTCATCTCTTTCCAAGCCCTTACTTCAGTCTATCTAGTCTGTGTGCAGCTCCCAATGGCTACCATGATCCCTAAAATGCAGAGTTGATTGTTGAACTCCTGGCTGGAAAATCAGTCTGCAGGATCAAACCCAAACTCAACCGTGGATGTTGATGTTGTTGTTGTTGTTAGGTGCCATCGAGTCGGTATCCGACTCATAGCGACCCTCATAGGGTTTTCAATGGCTGAGTGCTTCGGGATTGCCTTGGGAGTGGATTGCCAGGCCCTTCTCCCATTTTTGCGGTGCTGGGAATTGAACTCGGGACCTCAGAGACTGCAGCGCAGCGCTCTACCCACTGAGCTAAATCCCAGCCCAGGGGTTGTGAAATCAGGACTCAGCCTCCCACGGGAGTCCTTTGACCATCACAGTGTCTCATTTACATCACAGTGGGATCTCCCCCACTCTGTACTCCCTATTTTTCTGCCCCTCTGAATGGGATATGCCCTCTGACAGGAAGAGTCTCAGAAAGCCACAGTCCCAGCCCCAGATGGCTCTGGCCACAAACCCTTTTCTGTTCTTTCTCCCGATTCAGAATCACAAGTGTCTCGCCTTGCGGTGCTTCACAGCCCAGTTATGTACACACACCTGCCTCTTTCCCCATTAGATTATAAAACTCCTAGGATGAGACTGGGCTGGGATTTAGCTCAGTTGGTAGAACACTACTCTGCAGTCTCTGAGGCCCCGGGTTCGATTCCCAGCACTGCAAAAATGGGAGAAGGAATTGGCAATCCACTCCCGAGGCAATCCCGAAACAATCAGTCATTGAAAACCCTATGAGGATCGCTATGATTCGGACATGACTCCCAACAACAACAGGCTGAGACCCTGTGTCTGTTTTTCCATCTTTGCATCCCTGGCCATTCCTAGAACGTTGCAGATGACGGAAACAGGAAGAGCCACCTGCCAGACCCTGCTGAGGGGTTTAAACTCGTTAAAATTGGCCCTGATATTAACAACGGTAACCCACTTAGATTTTGTCTTTAAAACCTTCAAGATGGTACCTTCAGCAGCTCCGTGACTGCACCTGTGTCTGTCTTTACAGTGTGAGCCTGGGGGACACCAGCAAACTCTAGGAGCAAAAGAAGCCTTTGGATTTCAGCATCCTGTAAGGTAATGTCTGACTGCACCTTAAGAAATAATGGAGTTTCCAGCTGGGCACGGTGGTGCACACCTGTAATCCCAGCAGCTGGGGAGGCAGGGGCAGGAGGATTGTAAATTGGAGATCAGAGGCAGTCTGTGTAACATAGTGAGACCCTGTCTCAAAAATGGGCTGAGGGTGCAGCTCAGTGGCCCAGCACTTGCAAAGCATGCAAGCGCGAGGCCCTGGGTTCAACCCCCAGTACTGCAAAAAAAAAAAGGAGTTTCCTTTTGATATAAGCATTCATGCAAACTAGTGTGCTTTTTCAACAATATAGAAAATAATTAAATATGCTCACCAGTATTACTTCATCCCCTTAAACCAAGGAAGTGTCTAAGATACTTTGTTGCATTCTGAAATCCATTCAGGTGTTCATTTGTTTATTGAGTGTTTTAGCTGCGAGTTGGGATGGCTTCTCTCTTTGCCTCATACCCTCTGTTCATACCTCCAACCACACATCGTGCTTTGTGTTAAGTTTAATTACATCTTAGTTGCACATGCACGCGTACTTACTTGCTTAGCTATGGATGTTGTTGTTGTTAGGTGCTGTCTAGTCGGTATCCGACTCATAGCGACCCTCAGAGGGTTTTCAATGGCAGACTGTTTCGGGATTGCCTTGGGAGTGGGTTGCCAGGTCCTTCTCCCATTTTTGCGGTGCTGGGAATTGAACTCGGGACCTCAGAGACTGCAGCGCAGCGCTCTACCAACTGAGCTAAATCCCAGCCTCTAGCTATGGAAGTACGTGTCTATTCTCTCCCAGGAGATGAGCTGACCTATTGTCGAGTACACAGCAGATCTTCACATGTGTGATGAGTAAGTGAGGGGTTTGCTGCTGGCTGTAGCACCTTGGGTAGTGAGCACGTGGGCGAGGGCGTTTTCCTCTGGTGGCTCTTGGTTGTCCATCCCTGCCTCTGGCAGTGACCAGTATTCTCTGCACTGTACCCGATGGACACTGTATTGCATTTCAGGCAAGTGGGTCATGTTCGAGATTTCTATCTGTCTCTCTGTCTCTCCCCCTCTCTTATTCTCTCATTCTCTCAGCCAGCCTCTCTCCATCAATCATTTCCTTCACCTAAATTAATGGAGTCCTCGGGTGCTTCCGGGCTGGGATTTAGCTCAGTTGGTAGAGTGCCCCTCTGAGGTCCTGAGTTCAATTCCCAGCATCCCAAAAACAGGGGAAGGATGTGACAATTCACTCCGGAGACCATCCCAAAACAATCAGCCTTATGAAAACCCTATAAGGGTTGCTATGAGTCGGACACAACTTGATGGCACCCAACAACAACAACGGGTGTTTTCACCCTGGCTAAACCTCAGTACAAACCAAACACACTCGTTTCTAGAGATGAAACCACAGGGTCCTCAGACTGGGTAGGATGGCTTTTGGAAGGAGTAAGTTTTCTAAGTGTCCATTACATCCACAATTTTCTTTTAAAGTGCTGTACCACTGAGGTGCACCTGGAGCTGATGGTTTTTTAACTCTTTTGAGACAGGATCTCGCTAAGTTACACAGCCTGCCTCTGGTCTCCTACTTGCCATCTTCCTGCCTCTGCCTCCCAAGTCTCTGGGATTACAGGCGTGCGCCACTAAGCCGAGCCCACATCCACAATTTTCAATCCTCCTAGAATCCCTGGGGAGGCTTTTAAAATTATAGATCCGGCCAGGCGCGATGGCGCACACCTGTAATCCCAGCGGCTTGGGAGGTGGAGGCAGGAGGATCGCAAGTTCGAGACCAGAGGCAGTCTGTGTAATTTAGCGAGACCCTGTCTCAAAAAAAAAAAAAAGTAGAAAAAAAAAATGGGCTAGGGATGCAGCTCAGTGGTCCAGCACTTGCAGAGCATGCAGGTGCGAGGCCCTGGGTTCAACCCCCAGTACCACAAAAAAAAAAAAAAAAAAAAAAAAAATTACAGATGCATGGGTGGCTCCCACAGGGTTTTGATACATTTGTTGGGGGGGAGAAGGCCCAGCCTCTGTTTTCGCAGGCTCTGCACCTGACCCTAGTATGCACCTAGGGTTCAGAGCTCCCTCCCTCCGTCATGTCTTGCAAGACTCCAATTGCCTCACTACGTCCTGGGTCTGCACCACACACCCTCTGGGGCTCCCCACTTTTTAACTTACTGAAAAATGCTGTCAGGGGCAAGGCATGAGCCGCATTGCAAACTCGACACACAATTTTATTTTACGTTTTTATTATAAGACATTTCAAACATCTGCAAAAGTGGACAGAATAGCATGTGCACCGCTGGGACCCATCGTTAGCCTCGATAATTATGATCAAGAGCTTTCTGATCTGATCCTGTTACCACCTCGCAGCTAGTTTTGCTCATGTTAGCATTTTTAAAGCAAACCCCACACCTCCTACAAATTCACCTGCAAATACTTCAGCATAAACCCTTAATTTTTAATCTGACCAAAACCTAAATTTTGCTTGCATTTCTGTCTTAGCCCTACATGCCATGTATGGTCTGTCTATTGCAGAACTTCTCCACCTCAGCAGTGTTCACATTTTGGGCTGGATAATTCTGTGTTGTGGGAACTGTCTTTAGCAATGTAGGACATTGAGCAGCATTCCTGACCCTTACTCATTAAATACCAATACCTTCTTCCAAAATGTCTCCAGCCATGGCCAAATGAGCGCGGGAAGTTGACTCACTGATCTCTTGGAAATCTTAGGAAGTAAAAAATGTCATGCAGTATTTATTTATTTATTTATTTATTTATTTATTTATTTATTGTGGTAATAGCGGTTGAACCCAGGGCCTCGCACTTGTATGCTTTGCAAGTGCTGGACTACTGAGCCGCACCCCCAGTCCATTTTTTTTTTTCTTTTACTTTTTGAGACAGGGTCTCACTAAGTTACTCAGACTGCCTTTGGTCTCGAGCTTGCGATTCTCCTGCCTCCGCCTCCCGAGCCTAGCCGCTGGGATTACAGGCGTGCGCCACCGTGCCCAGCCCTCATGCACTATTTATAATGGGGTGTGTCTCCCTTTTCTCCTCTATCCCGAATGGGAGGTATTGAAATCAGCAGTGATCAGTTGGCACACCCTCTTCCTTACTCAGAAAACCACAGGGTAAAATACAATTAAAGTAACAAGTGAAAAATAAAAGGAGAAGAGATTATGAGGGTATTTAAAATAGTTTCCTTGTATAACTGAAATCCCCAATTCCACAAAACCGGGAATTTAGGGGTTCCAACTTTTATATGCCTGCAGCCATAGCATTGTGGCATCTGATCCCGTCAGATCTCAGAAGCTAAGCAGGCTCGGGCCAGGTTAGTACTTGGATTACTTGGTTGGGAGACCACCTGGGAACACCACATACTGTAGGCTTGGGAGAAGGACCCGGCAACCCACTCCCAAAAATCAGTCCTCCATTGAAAACCCTATGAATAGCAGAGAAGCACTGACAAAGTGTTTTCGTCTGTTTTACATAGGGTCACTATGAGTTGGATACCGACTCGATGGCACCTAACAACAAAAACAAACTTTTATATACTTAAAACTGTTTCTCCTTTTTCCTTTCTCTCTTTTTCCCTCCCGGAAGCACATCTTTTGTGTTCTGGCAGAGCCATCGACCCAGCCCTCCAGAGTGTCTGCGACCACATCTGGAATAATTAGCTTCCTCTCTAGATCAGAACTGCAGGGTGAGGTTTCCTCCAGAGCCCAGTTTTGTTTCCCATGTTTCAAGGCGTGGAGGGCGGGGCAGGGGTGTGGCTGAACCTGAATGGACTCCCGCTGTCCATTTGAAGGGCAGGCCTCAGAGTCTTGGGAGCTCAGTGTTGTCAGTGGCCTGTTACCTTCCTCAAAGCGCCCCCTTTCTGCTGGGTGGGTCTAGATTAGTGTGCTCATTCAGAGTATCCCTCATTTCTAAACTAGTGGGGGGTTTGCTAGCAGGTCCTTCATCGGGTACCCACAGCTCCATGTTTGGGGGACTTAATCACCACTGAATAATGTTGTTGTTGTTAGGTGCCGTCAAGTCAGCGTCCAACTCATAGAGACCCTATGTACAACAGGCGAAACACTATTGTCAGCGCTTCTCTGCTGTTCATAGGGTTTTCAATGGTGGATTGATTTTTGGGAGTGGGTTGCCGGGTCCTTCTTCCAAACCCACAGCACCTGGTGTTCCCAGGTGGTCTGTTAGGTGCTGTCGAGTCGGTATCCGACTCATAGCGACCCTCATAGGGTTTTCAATGGCTGACTGTATTGGGATTCCCTTGGGAGTGGATTGCCAGGCCCTTCTCCCATTTTTGCGGTGCTGGGAATTGAACTCAGGACCTCAGAGACTGCAGCACAGCACTCTACCAACTGAGCTAAATCCCAGCCTGCAAAAGTTGTTGTTGTTGTTGTTAGGTGCCATGGAGTGGGTATCCGACTCATAGTGACCCTCATAGGGTTGTCAATGGCTGACTGTATCAGGATTGCCTCCGGAGTGGATTGCCAGGTCCTTCTCCCATTTTTGCGGTGCTGGGAATTGAACTCGGGACCTCAGAGACTGCAGAGCAGCGCTCTACCAACTGAGCTAAATCCCAGTCCCCACTGAGCATAAGGAAGGCAAAATCAGACAGGAAGAGTGGGGAGTTAGCTGCTTCAAGGGGTAAAAGAGTCTGTAGGCAGAGCTCAGGGCTTTTTTCAGGTTGATTAATGGTGGTTTTTTTGTTGTTTTTTTTGTTGTTGTTGTTGTTTTTCTTAAATGTTAGACTTTACTTACCCATTTCAAAGCGCCAAGAATACCTGCAGAGTTCGGGTGAAAAAGTGCTGGCCTGCTTCCCCGTGCAAGCCACCATTCACTTCTACAACGATGAGTCTGAGTCGGATTCAGAGGAGGAGGAGGAGCAAGGGGAAGACACCCAGCCCTTCCACCTTCAGTGCCAGGGGACGGGAGGTCCCCAGGAACCCGGCCCAGAGGGAAGGCCAGAGCCTGTCTGATAAACGCATGGGGAGGAAGGGGTGGCCTCTGCGATCAGGAGACCCTCTGTCAGGGTGACTCTGCAGGGGACAGCCAGTGCTCCTTATCCAAATGAGTTCAGTCTCCCGCTCCCATGCCAGCCCACGGGGACCCCATCCCACTTCCTGGGACAGCCCGGTCCAGACTCAGGCATCCTTTGCTGCTGCTCAGAGGCTGGGGCTGCCTGCCGTGCCTCCAGTCAGCACCTGCTCACAGCAAGGACCCCGCTTTTACTTTTCCTTCCCCGGGTGGTTCTTTATTAGCCGCTCTTGCATACCTTGCAGAAAGGGAGCTGGGACAAAGAGGTTTGTGTCAACACAGGCTGTTATCAGGAAAGGCCGACTTTCAAAGCTCCTTTGGCTTTGTCACTTTGCCGATCAGGTTACAAGTCGTTCCTCCAGAGGTCAGCACCCCACCCTGGCCTCTCACTTCACCTCAGACTCATTACTTAGCTATTTTTGCTTTTGTAAAAATTCAGATATTAGATGCCATTTCCACCCATTGTCCTAGAGTTAATTTGATTGCTAGTAGAATCCTAGGGGGAAAATTACTTAGGAAAGAAACACAAAATTGAAACACTGAATATTTTCCGTAAGAGGAACAAATAAGATACGGGTTTCTAAGAGCGAATTCTGGGTAAAGGAGTCCATGGTATAAGGGCTGTGTGTGTGAGTTTATAGATCATAGAGGATTACCTGTTCTTTCCTGGTGACTGCTGTGTGATGGTTACTTGATTGGAATAACGTTTTTCAATTAAAGTATGTGATGTGAAATCATTTTGAGTTTTTTACATTTTGATGATCATGTGAATGTAGTCATCTATGTTTTTCAGTTCACCTTACATGTAGTTGTCTCTCTGTGTATAACGCATTATATAAATTTCTACTTGGAATAAATATTTTGAAGAAGGTTTGGTAATCACCTTTTTTGTTTAAGACGTTCTTAGATTTCATTAGTTTGTATTTTAAAGTCTTTCAGGATTTTAATACTTAACTCTTTTAAAAATATATTTGTTTCTTTTTATGCATTTCTTTGCAGTGCTTTGGATTTGAACCCAGGGCCTTGCATGTACTTTGCAATCACTCTACCACTGGGCTATATTCCAGGCCCCCCCCCACTTTTTTTTTAAGCTTGAGACAAGGTCTTGCTAAGTTATGCAGACTGCCTCTGACCTCAAACCTGTGGTCCTCCTACCTCCATCTCCTGAGTTGCTTGGATTGCAGTCATGAACCACCATGCCTGGCTTATATTTTATTATTTTTAAGAACACAGAAGGAAAAGCATAAAAAAAGGAAACAAAATGGCCTATAACTTCACTGTCCAAATAACTCATTAGCATTTAAATATTTTAGCAATCCAAACAGTATAGAAAAGTGTACACTGACAAATAAAAGACACTTCCCCTTGTTTCTCCCTTTCTCTGTCTACAAGTAACCAACATCAGTTCGTTTCTTAATCATTCCACCCTTTTAAAAATTTCAAGTTCTTTATCTTTCTCTCTTTCTTTTTAATTTCTTTTATTTTTTGTGATCGTAGGGAATGAACCCAGGGCCTCCTGTGTGCTAGGCAAGTGCTCTACTGCTGAGCTTAGTGTTTTCAGCCCTTAAAATTCTTTTTAAATATTCTTCCTCTTGTTATTGTTGTTGTTGTTAGGTGCCATCGAGTCGGTATCTGACTCATAGCAACCCTCATAGGGTTTTCAATGGCTGTTTCGGGATTGCCTTGGGAGTGGATTGCCAGGTCCTTCTCCCATTTTTGCGGTGCTGGGAATTGAACTCAAGACCTCAGAGACTGCAGTGCAGCGCTCTACCAACTGAGCTAAATCTCAGCCCTTCTTTCTCTTAAGATTCTTTAAAATAATTTTCCTGTTTTTTAATTGTCCTATATCTTTTAAGCAAACTTAATTTTTTCCCTTTTAAATTTAAAAAATTATTTTATTTCTTCTTTTACTTTTTAAAGTATCCTTTTTTAAAACTTAAACACAATTACACCTGGGCTCATTTCAGAAAGGATTTGAGATGATCTATTTTGCAGAAGTTTTGCAGAAGAGCATGATAAATCTTAACTTTACTCCTTCCCATGATGCTTGACGTGAAAATGGGCTTTGTTCAGTTTCCTTAGTAAGTCAGTTTTACTGAGAGATAAAATCTAGTCCAATCCCAAGGCTAATATTAAGAAGCCAAACCTAGTCCCTGTTCTTACAGCACCAGCCACAGAATTTAAATTATGTGGCGTGGAAGGTGTTTTCTTAAATTACTTAGAACTTGGCCAGCTTAGTGCAAATTCTGAAAGCTAGACCCTTTAGCCAGCAATAGAATCACATGTACTGTGGTGGGATATGAACTCAGGGCCCCTGGGTTATCCCAAACCTTCAAGCTCCATGCTTTTAAAAAGCTATTTTTTCTTTTGTCTTGCTGTTGATTAACATGGAGAAATTGCACATATAAATGGGGCTTAGGGTGGGTATTTCAATACACAATCAAACCCAGCCTTCCTTTATCCACCGCCCCTACTTCTCAATCTTTAGTAACCACTATTTTACATTCAGGTGTTGTTGTTGTTGTTAGATGCCATCAAGTTGAGTCCATTTCATAGCAACCCTATGTACAACAGAGCGAAACACTCCCCAACACTGTGCTATGCCCAGCACTATGTCAGTGCTTCTGTGCTATTCATAGGGTTTTTCAATGGCTGGTTGTTTCTCCCATTTTTGCAGTGCTGAGAATCGAACCCAGTGCCTCAAAGAGTGCAGAGCAGCACTCTGCCAACTGAGCCAAACCCTATCCCCGACCTCAGGTAGTTTTTTTTTTTTTTGTTTGTTTGTTTGTTTGTTTGTTTTATGTAGTACTGGAGATTGAACCCAGGGCCTTGTGCATGCTCTGTGTGCTCCTCCACTGCACCCCCAGCCCCTTTTATATTTTGAAATAGGGCTTGCTAAGTTGCACAGGCTGCTTCTGGCCTTGATCCTACCATCTTCCTACCTTAGCCTCCTGAGTTGCTAGGATTACAGGTGTGTGCAACAGGCACCTAACCAGGTAAACATTTTTTAGTTTCCATATATGAGAGACAACACATACTTGTCTTCATCTAGCTTATTTCACTTAACTAAATATCCTCCAGTCCCAGCCACTTTTCTGTAAATGACAGGACTTCACTCTTCTTTATGATTTAGTAATATGTGGTATATATTGTACATATAGGGCTGGGATTTAGCTCAGTTGGTAGAGCGCTGCACTGCAGTCTCTGGAGTTCAATTCCCAGCACCACAAAAATGGGAGAAGGGCCTGGCAATCCACTCCCAAGGCAATCCCGAAACGGTCAGCCATTGAAAACCCTATGAGGGTCGCTATGAGTCGGATACCGACTTGACAGCACCTAACAACAGCAACAACAATTGTACACATATACCACATTTTCTTTACCCTTTCATCCACTGATGGGCACCTAGGTTGATTCCTTGTTTTAGCTATTGTGAATAATGCAGCAATAAACGTGTAAGTAGATCTTCCATAACTGATTGCATTTCCTTTGGATGTATACCCAGACGTGGGATGGCTGGATCACACATCTATTTTTAGGTGTTGTTTTTTTTTTTTTTTTTTTTTTTTTTTTTTTTTTTTTTTTTTTTTTTTTTTTTGAGGAAACTTCATAATGTTTTCCATAATGGATATAATAATTTACATCTGCACCAACAGTGTATGAGAGTTCCTTTCTCTCCATATCCGCAGTAGCATTTGTGATTTATTTATTTATTCATTTATTTACTTATTTTTATAAGAGCCATTCTAGGGAATAGTGCTGTAGCTCCGTGGTAGAGTTCATGCTTATCTTGTGTGAGTTCCTGGGCTCAATCCCCGGCACAAACAACAAGAAACCCCAAACAAACAAACAAAAACATTCTAACCAGGGTGAGATGGTATCTCACAGAAGTTTCTATTTGTCTTTCCCCATGGCTAAAATATTACAATGCTACACTTTTGAGTATGTGTCCCTTTTATTAGAAAAAAACATTAAAACTTCCCTTTACAATTTATTCAATTTTAACCCATGTATTTGATGGATCCTTTGATTTTTTTTTTTTTTTTTTTTTTTTTTTTTTGCCCTACTGGGGGTTGAACCCAGGGCCTTGCACTTGCATGCTCTGCAAGTGCTGGACCACTGAGCTGCACCCCTATCCCACTTTTTACTTTTTGAGACAGGGTCTCCCTAAGTTACCCAGACTGCCTCTGGTCTCCAACTTGTGATCCTCCTGCTGCCTTCTGAGCCGTGCACCACTGCACCTGGCTGATCCTTTGGGATTTCTAACTGACTGCTTTGACCTACAGAAAAGACAATTTTAAATGGTTCTATTGTGTTCATGGGAGAAGGACCTGGCAACCCACTCCCAAAAATCAATCCACTATTGAAAACCCTATGAACAGCAGAGAAGCACTGACAACAGTGTTTTGCCTGTTGTATGTAGGGTCGCTATGAGTCAGATACCGACTCGACAGCACCTAACAACAACAAGAACACTGTGTTCATACTTCATGTGTATTTTAGTATGTACACACACTACAGATTTTAAAAGATAATTCACAAATCAAGCTTTTTAAATCTAATTTTAATTATGAATACCTCCTAAACCCTTTGTTCTTGCTAAAATACATATATTTAATAATATTTAAGCTATCTTACCAAGAAGCATAGATCCAAATAAAAGAAACACATCGTGCACTTACAAAATCATACTTATTTTAGCTGGGCGTGGTGGCGCATGCCTGTAATCCCAGCGGCTTGGGAGGCGGAGCCAGGAGGATCTCAAGTTCAAGACCAGAGGAAGTCTACGTAATTTAGCGAGAACCTGTCTCAGAAAGTAGAGAAAAAAATAAAAGGGCTGGGGGTGCAGCTCAGTGGTCCAGCACTTGCAAAGCATGCAGGCGTGAGGCCCCGGGATCAACCCCCAGTACCACACACACAAAAAAAAAAATCATACTTATTTTTTATCTCATCTGCCAATTCTGTAGAAGTTTCTGTTGTCATCACTGGTTTTAGAGTAAATTTCAACTTTCCCTTGTTATCAGTCTGTTGTATCTTGAATCAACTGGGAGGCATTGCATTTTGTACCTTTTATTTGGCTGTTATATTTGTATTTTAGCAAATAGATTTTAAAATGTGTCAAACTTTCTTGGAAGATTCTTAAACAAATGTTTTTGCTTTATATTTTAAGGTATACATACTTCTTTTTTTGAGATAACACATCAGTTTTACCAAGAAAAATCACCTAGCGATAGAAAAAACTTCAAACATCTATTTTCAGAACATGAGTTTATTTTGATTCAATACTTTATCATTAGTCTTTAAGAATATCGTCTTTGCAACTGAAAAAAATATTTTTTCATCTATTGAAAAAATTTAAACATCTGCATAGTGGTATGTTTCTAACAATCATTTAGCCTTGAAAAGGTGAGAAATATATAAAAACCTTCAAGTTTAACACTCTTAAGTGCTCTGTCAAAAAGTAGCCAACTGCCGGGGGTGGTGGCGCACACCTGTAATCCCAGCAACTGGGGAGGCAGAGGCGGGAGGATCGCAAGTTCAAGACCAGAGGCAGTCTGCGTAATTTAGCGAGACCCTGTCTCAAAAAGTAAAAAAATGGGCTGAGGGTGCAGCTCAGTGGTCCAGCACTTGCAAAAGCATGCAAGCGCAAGGCCCCGGGTTCAACCCCCAGTACCACACACACACACACACACACACACACAAAATAATAAAAGTAGCCAACTAACCTCTGTGTAGGCTGAGAGACTGTTGTGGTTGCTCCCTGTAAGACACAGGGCTATAATTGGACTGGATATTTGTTTGTTTGCAGTGTTTGAGATCGAACCCAGAGCCCACACCTGTGAGTCAAGCACTTGGCCACTGAACGACACTCCTAGCCCACTTATCTTACGATGACAAGAGCTTGAGAACATTCTCTATGTTCATGGACTCATTTTTAAAAACTAACTCCATTGATTAACCTTTCTGTAGGAGCTTCACGTCCATATCTACAAATGTCACTGCATTTTAGAACAGCATTTATATATTCCTTTTCTCATGGGTCATGTAGATAGATATACAGTGAGCAATACGGAACGTTGTTAGGTGCCCTTGTGTTGGTATCCGACTCATAGCGACCCTACTTACAATAGGTGAAACACTATTGTCAATGTTTCTTTGCTGTTCATCGGGTTTTCAATGGCAGATTGATTTTGGGGAATGGGTTGCCGGGTCCTTCTCCCAAGCCTGCAGCACCTGGTGTTCCCAGGAGGTCTCCCATCCAAGTACTAATCAGGCCAGACCCTGCTTCGTTTCCAAGATCTGACAGGATCCAACGCCACAGGCTTATGGCTGCAGGTGCAATATGCAACATGGGACTCTAAATCCAAATCTCTAGCCACTAACCTGATGTTCATCAGCAAAACAGAGGGGAAAGCAAGAAGACTGCTTGTTGAAAGACTAATTTTACTTTGCTGTCGCATAGCTTTGAAAATCAGAGGATTTCTCTTCAAAATTCTGCATCTCTGACAGCGCCTGCCTATATTTACACAAAGAACCCATCAGCTGGATCTGCGCAGCAGCTGACCTCATCCGCGACCTCATTCGATACCTTACCCTCTTCAGTTCCCCGGGGTGCCCCCTTCTCTTTGTCTCACATTCTTCCTTCCCATTGTTTCTTTTCTCCAATAATTTGCCTAACAAAGATGCAGTAAATAGATTTCACAGATGGTACCTTTTCTATACCCTTTCTCCAGAATCTTTTCAAAATTGTGATCAAAGTAGCCATTCCAATACTGGTTACACTTACCCAGGTTTTCCATCAAAATAATAATAAGCGCCGGGTGTGGTGGCGCAGCGGCTCTGGAGGCGGAGGCAGGAGGATCGCAAGTTTGAGACCAGAGGCAGTCTGGGTAATTTAGCAAGACCCTGTCTCAAAAAGTAAAAAAATGGGCTGGGGGTGCAGCTCAGTGGTCCAGCACTTGCACAGCATGCAAGCATGAGGCCCTGGGTTCAACCCCTAGTACCGCAAAAATAAATTAATAATAATAATAATAACAATAACAATAACAATAATAATAATAATAGTTTATGGTTGAGGCTGACTTCCCTAACACATCTTTCTTTTAGTAGCTCACAAAACGTAGCTCCTAATGAATTTCATTATTGAAACAGAATCTTGCAAATACCCCAAGCTGAAACACGTCAGACACATCTATGCTTTCCCCAGATTGTCTAGTAAACCTATTTGCAGCTGCCATTTTCATATCTGCAGCCACATTTTCTCTGAGTCTTCCAATGGTTTTCTAATCAAAGAATACATTTCGATTTGTTGCCAGATTGTTTCCTATTTGATGTTTTAGCTGGTTTTACTGTGGCCGGAAGAAACGGTGTTTTTCCTTGTGCTGTTTCTTTTTGAACTTTTGTATTAAACAATGAGTTGCAAAACAGGCAGCTAAACATTTATCATTAAGTTTAGTGAAATTTTGTATTGCTGATCACATTATTTTAAAGAAATAATTGATAGTATTTGAGGCATAATGCTTGAAGTTAAATGATGAAAGATGTCAATGGTTCAATTATTTTTTATAATTTCATTTTTTTGCTCTTTGTCAGATCTTTTTACCTTGTTAGGGGCCTGATGATGAACTTGCAATAAAAACGGAGCAGTTTGTCTCTCCATTTTCTTGTGGTTTGTTTATGTTTATATTACCTGCATTATTTTCAATCCAGTTTCTTGGGCAGAAAAATCTTCAATTGGTATATAATTCACATATCATAAAATTGTATTGTTTCAAAGTATACAATTCAGTTTTTTTTGTATATTCATAGCATCACCATTATCAAATTTCAAAACTTTGTCACCCCACCCACATTAACAATGACTCATTTCCTCCTCTCCACAGTTCCTGTCAAACATTAATCCTATGTTCCCTGTTCTGGGCATTTCATATGAACAGAATCATACAAATAGCATTTCATCTCTGACTTCTTTCACTTAGCATAAAGCTTTCAAGGTTCATCCACGTTGTACCATGCTTAATATTTCATTCATTTTCATGACTGAATAATAGTCCATTGCATGGATATACCATATTTTATTTATCCATTCACTGGTTGGTAAACATTTGGGTTATAATCAGTTTGGAGCACTTATGAAAGATATTCCTGTGAACATTTGTGTACAAAGTTTTCTATGGACACGTTTTTATTTCCCTTGGGAATATACCTATAAGTGGGATTGCTGGATCACTTTGTAATTCTTCCTCTTCTCCTCCTCCTCCTCCTCCTCCCCCTTCTTCCTCTTCTTCTCCTTTCTCCCTTCTCCTTCCCCTCCTCCTCCTCCTCCTCCTCCTCCTCCTCCTCCTCCTCCTCCTTCACCTTCTTCTTCTTGTTGCAATACTGAGAGGCTAAACCTGGCACCTTATGCATGCTTTGTAAGCACAATGCCACTCAGTTGCACTGCAGCCCCTATTTTTATTTTTTAAATTGAGACAGGGTCTTGCCAATTACACAGGCTGCCTCTAGCCTCTAGGAAGCTGCAATCCTCCTGCGTCCGGAGTTGCTGGGATTACAGGTGTGCACCACCACGCCCAGCTGATCACTTAGTAATTCTGTGTAATTGTTGGAGGAACTGCCAGACTGTTTCCCAAAGCAACCGTACCACTTTATATTCCCACCAGCAATGTACCAAGTTTCCAATTTTTCCTTATCTTTAGAAAGACTTATTACTATCAGTGATGGTTGATTTTTATTATCAACATGATTGGATGGAGAAGGCCCAGGAAATTAGTAAAGCAGAGAGGATTAGCTGAGAGGCAAGGCCCGCCCTGAATGTGGGAGGGGTCATCCCATAGGCTGGGGGCCCAGATGAAATAAAAGAGGAAGAAGGAGAAAGCCAGCTAGGGTAGGAGTTCTCACTCTCTCTGCTTGCTCACCACCGTGATGTGAGTTGCCCTGCTCCACCACGCCCTCCCCTCCACAATGGCCTGAAACCTCTGAAGTCTCTAAAACTCTGAGTCAAAATAAATCTTTTCTCCCTTAAGTTGTTTTCTCAAGCATTTTGTCACAGCAACAAAAAGCCTAACGTCGATCTTTGTGATCGCAGCTATCACAGTAGATATGAGATGGTATCTCATTATGAGATTTACGTTTGTCTAATAACTAATGATACTAAACATTTCTCATGCGCTTATTGGTCGTTTAGGTATCTTTTTCAGGTGGAATGTCTATTACAGCCATTTACCCATTTATCCATTGGTTAGTTTTCTTTTTGAGTTGTAACAAATCTATATATATATTGAATAGGAACACCAGGTGCTGCAGGCTTGGGAGAAGGACCTGGTAACCCGCTCCCAATAATCAATCTTCCATTGAAAACCCTATGAACAGCAGAGAAGCACTGACAATAGTGTTTCACCTGTTGTACGTAGGGTCGCTATGAGTCGGATGCTGACTCCACAGCACCTAACAACAACAACAGACCCTTGTCAATCCTGTGATTTGCAAATATTTTCTCCCATTCTGTGGTTGGACAGAACTTTTTAAAGTCTTCTGTGTTCTTGGTGACTGTTAATTCAGTTACAGCTTGAAAATATAATGTATAAATCCACTCAATCAGGCACACATATGCTGGAATATGGTGAACCAAGCAGGTATAACTGTCACCCTCTCCTTGGCCTTATTCAAAGCTCTCTTGCCTCAGGATACCTCATGCACCTCATGTGGCCCATGATCAGTTTCCAAGTGAGGGCACCAGTGTCAATCTGTGTATTAAATTAACAAATATTAAACTAAAGTACCTTTAAATCTTTTTAATTTAAAAATAAACCTAGAAGGCCTCATATCCCCCATGATCCCTTCATTCACTCCATTTAGTTTTGTGCCCTTTGCCTTGGCTACAGCACAGCACTAATGTCTTCATCAACACAGACTTGATTTCTGTACAATCGCATTATCATCATTCAGAGGAAAGTTTGTCCCAAATAAAGAAATAAGCTAATACTTGTTCTGCAAATTTTTGCTGCTGGTCAGGAGAGTGACAGCTCCCCCTAGATGGGCCAGGAGAATCTCCCAGCTCTCAATTCCCTCCTTCCATCTGGAACATTCCACAACACAGTGTATGCTACATTTTCACTAACATCGTCTTCATGCAGGGAGAACAGAATCTGTCACCCAAAAAGTGCAAAAATAGGGCCAGGCATGGTGGCGCACGCCTGTAATCCCAGCGGCTCCGGAGGCGGAGGCGGGAGGATCGCAAGTTCGAGACCAGAGGCAGTCTGTGTAATTTAGCGAGACCCTGTCTCAAAAAGTAAAAAAAAAAAAAAAAAAATGGGCTGAGGTGCAGCTCAGTGGTCCAGCACTTGCAGAGCATGCAGACGCAAGGCCCTGGCAACTCCCAGTACCGCAAAAAAAAAAAAAAAAAAAAAAAAAAAAAAAAAAAAAAAAAAAAAAAAAAAAAAAAAAAAAAAAAAAAAAGTGCAAAAATAAAAACTTACTCCTCCAACAAACCAATATATTTATGGAATTTGCTTTTCAGGGTATAGGAATAAATTCTGGTGGGTTTCATACAAAAGAATTTGAGACTCGATCTTAGGTAGATGTTGAAGTGAGGCATAAGACTGCTGTCTAAAATTACAAAAGTGATTGCCATTTCTCTTTGTCTTCCAGAGATCTGTTTGAAGAGTGCATTGAATAAAGAGTATTGGGTGAAGATTATATTGATGGTGTAGCTGCCTCATGCTCATTGCTGAGCAGAAGTTCATTGTGTGAATATACTGCATTTATTTACTAATTTGTCTATGGATGAGTATTTGGTTAGTTTCCATTTGTGGCCATTAGAAATAGCACTACAGGCTGGGCATGACGGTGCATGCCTGTAATCCCAGAACTCAGGAGGCTGAGGCAGGAGGATTGCAAGTTGGAGGCCACCTGGGCTACATTAGCAAGACCCTGTCTCAAACAAAACAAGCTGTAACACTGCGGTGGCCCATCTTGTAGATGGCTGTTGGAGGACCTGTGGGCCCATTTCCACTGGGTGTGTTTCTAGAATGAAAGTAAGGTTACAGTTTTCATTCGTGCACCGTGCACATATTTAGAAAGTAACTCAAGAACTGGGGAGATGGACCAAGAAGTTCCAGAGGAACAGAATAAGGTTATCAAAAAGGCCATTCTTTTCCATGAGATCTTTGAAAATCAACTTGAGCTCAGAGGCATTGTTGGACCAGCAGGTGACCACGGTTGCTCTTTTTTCTTCCAGAACTGGGATCTTGTAGCAGTATTTTTTAGAGTTGATTTCATTTGGGAATGGGAGGTGAGATGGAAACATGAAAGAACTGGGACATTTGCTCCCTTAAGAAGATTCTGGAAAAGTCTAGAAACTCCTCCCTTCTCAAGTTTCCATGAAGTTTTCAGGAGCTTACCCATGGTTCACTTGAGCCCTTTGAATTTTCCCCACTTCTCTCTCTCTCTTTTTTTTTCTTTTTCTTTCACTACTGGGGGTTGAACCCAGGGCCTCACACATACTAGGCAAATGCTTTACCGCTGAGCTATACCTCCAGCCCCCTTTCTATGTTTTATTTTGAGACAGGGTCTCGCTAAGTTACACTGGCTGCCTCTGGCCTCAAACTCGCCACCCTCGTGCCTCAGCCTCCTGGGTTGCTAGGATTACAGGCATGTGCCACCACGCATGGCACCCCTTCTCTTTATATAAAGAGAAAATGCATTCACAGAAAGCATCAAACCTGAGAACAGAATCTATGTCTTATGAAAGGTTCCTTCTCAGCAACGAGTGGGCATCCTGTCCTGGCCTTCCTGCCTCTGACTGGGGCAGCATCATGCACAAGAATTATTTGCACTGACCACTGGCCACCTGTCACTGCTCTTGCTGGTCTGTATTGCACATTCCTGTCCCGCTAATTATAGAGCTTACTAAGATTTTCCACTATTTTATTTTAGGCCCTGGACAATCAATTGGATTCATGAGGGTTTTTTGTTTGTTGGGTCAAGCGGTTTATTTTTATCACTTTTTTTTTTCTCTGATAGGAAGATAATATATCTATGCAAGAGAAAAACTGCCTTCCTCAGAAACATTAGAGGGAGGATTTGCTCCTTCCCTGCAGAGCATGAATCATGTCTGTGTGACTCATTTTTACAGAATTGCTGGGGGAACATCAATGCATAAATAGATACTTGGTGATGACGATCATGAAAATGATGGATAATCAAATACTGACAATAATTAGACCGGGGAAAATCTAAAATGCACTATTATGTTAATATTCCATTATGACACAATAGTCATTTCCAGCAGACTTTATTTTATTATTTCAAATATTCCATAAAGATGGTAGATGTCATTACAGAAATGCAAATTAAAACCATAGTGAGATACTGCTACTCCCTTAGATGGTTATTATTTATTCATTCATTTATTTAAAAATTGTATGATAAATTGACAAATTGTCATTGTATATATTTATGGGGTACAAAGTGATGTTTTTATTTATGAATACAATGTGTTGTTGTTGTTAGGTGCTGTCGAGTCGGTATCTGACTCATAGCGACCCTACATACAACAGGCGAAACACTGTTGTTAGTGCTTCTCTGCTGTTCACAGGATTTTCAATGGCTGATTGATTTTTGGGAGTGGGTTGCCAGGTCCATCTCCCAAGCCTACAGCACCTGGTGTTCCCAGGTGGTCTCCCATCCAAGTATTAACCAGGCCCGACCTTGCTTAGCTTCCGAGATCTGACGGGATTGGATGCCACAGGGCCACGGCTGCAGGCGGTGAATACAATGTAGAATAACTAAATCAAACTAATTAACATATTCATCATCTCAAACACAGTTGTTATCATTTTTTGAGGTGAGAAGAGCTAAATTTTACTTGTTTAGCAATTTTGAAATGTACAGTGCTTTGTTAATAACGGCCCACCACGCTTTTAATAGGTCTTAGAAAAAGAAACACCTTATTCCTCATGTCTGTCTGGGGCTTTGTACCCTTTGACCATCATCTCCCTATTTCCCCAACCTGCAGCCTCTGTGACCATCACTGTATTCTCTGTTTCTAGGAGATCAATTGTTTTAGATTCCAAATATAAAGTGAGAACACGTGATACTTGTCTCTTGTGTCTGGCTTATTTCAATTAGTGTAATCTCATTCAGTTCCATCCATGTTGTGAAAAATGACAGAATTTCTTTCTTTTTAAAGCTGACTAGTATTCTGTTATGTATATATACCACATTCTCATCAACATTCATCTGCTGATGGACTCTTAGGTTGATTCTATAACTTGGCTGTTGTGACTAGCGTTGGCATGAACATGGAAGTGCAACTATGTGTAGGGATAACTTTAACAGAATTGGGGAAAAAAACAATTTCAAGGACTCTGGCTTTAGTGGCCCGTCTAGAAACCTAAAAGTAAAAAGGCCTACGAAAGACAAGTCCAGACTTGCCCGGGCTTGCAGAGGCAAAGCAACGCTGCTCGCCAGAAGCTCCCTACACTCTGATTGGTCATTTTTCAAAACCATTTTTGTACACTCTCCCGTGATTGGCCAATATATCTTGACACCCGATTGGTCCATTGGGGTTATATAAGCAGCTGCAGTTCTCCACTTCACACCTTTTCCACACAGCAACTCACCACGACTACCAGCTTGCTCTCTCTGCAGCGCTCACCAGAAGACTCCAGATCACTGAGCAGACAATGCAGAGAGGACAAGAGAGAGAGAGAGGTTGCGGCAGCTATGGGAAGAGCCTCAAGATCCTCACCTGAGGCGCCGTGCCATCCAGCACCCACCGTTCCACGGCAATCATAAGAGCTGTAACACTCTCAGAACTTGTGTACTTGTTGTGTGCCACAGCCCCTGTAAGGGCCTTGGGAAATAAAGAGCTGCACTTAAAGGCAACCCGAAGCCTTTCTGTCATTCCTTATGGCATTCGCCCCTACTCCCAAGGGTTTTGAACAGAAGGTTTACATGAGCAGTGCTCCATTCATATCTGGGCTCAAGCGGGAGCACCCCACATCTAAGTACTGATTTCAAATATTTTTTGTAAATACTCAGAAGTAAGAGTGCGAGATCACTATTTTTAAAAGGCAGATAATAAATATTGACAGGGATGTGGAGAAACTGGACCCCTCAGACATCCCGCTGGGAGGAATGTTATATGATATAAACAGCTTGGAAAAGAGTTTGGTAGGTTTGTTAAAGGGGCTGGGATTTAGCTCAGTGGGTAGAGCGCTGCACTGCAGTCTCTGAGGCCCCGAGTTCAATTCCCAGCACCACAAAAATGGGAGAAGGGCCTGGCAATCCACTCCCAAGGCAATCCCGAAGCACTCAGCTATTGAAAACCCTATGAGGGTCGCTATGAGTCGGATACCAACTCGACGGCACCTAACAACAACAAGGTTTGTTAAAAAGTTGCCATAAATTCACCATGCAATCTGGCAATTCCACTCCTGGGACTCCCCAAGAGAAATGAATTCATTCACACAAAGACATTTACGTGGATGTCCATGGTGACTATATTTTTAATTCCCAAATGGAAACAATTCAAATACATCAATACATCAGCTACTAAACAGATAAATAGAATGTAGTGTAGTAGTCTTCCCATTATTTACGTTTTCCCTTTCCATGGTTTCAGTTACCTACAGTCTACCCCGGTTCAAAAATATTAAATGGAAAATTCCAGAAATAAGCAATTCATAAGTTTTAAATTGAGTGTTGTCCCACTCTGATGTGAATCATCCGTTTGTCCAGTGTATCCCCACTGTATATACTACCTGCGCATTAGTCTCAGTAGGCATCTCGGTTATCAGATTGACCGTTGTGGTGTGGCAATGCTCATGTATAGGGCTCAGTACTACCTGAGGTTTCAGGGATCTGCTAGGGGATCTTGGAAGGGGTAGCTGGAGGTTGAGGATGGACTACTATAAACCCACACGATAGGAAATTATTCAACAATAAAAAGAGATGTGGTGTTGGTAAGTGCTAGTTATGCTAAGCGAAAGAGACCAGACATACCAAACTACATAGCATGGTTCAATTTATTAAAAAAAAAAAAAAAAAAAAAGACAAATTTATGGCCACAAAAAACAACACAATGGTTGCTTAGTTCTGGAAGTGGGAAGAAGGTTAACTGCAAATAAGTGCAAGAAACTTTTTTGGAGTGATGGATGTGTTCAAACACTGGGTTATGGTGATTTTTGCACAGGGCTAGAAATTTACTAAAATCTTTGAATTGTATAGTGACCATGGGTGAATATAATATAGAAATCACACCTCAAAAAATTACTTTTAAAAAGCTTAGCCTCTCTTATTAAAATAAAATGTTCCTTTTCCTTTAGTCATTGAACCATTACAGGATAAGTTGGTGGGGGAAGGATAACAAACTTAAAAGTTTAAGGAAAGAGTTCTAAAGGAAGCATTTCGTTTCTTCCCTGACATCCCTTAGTTTTGGACTCTTTTGGGTTTATTCATCAAGGTCTTGTCTTCTGAAGACTTGCAGTGACCTCTAAGCCATCCATCACACGAAGGTAAAGAGGTCCTAGGTGTGCTTTGAGGATAATGCGTTCAATTCCACAGTAAAACACCAAGGGAAGACCAGTGGCCCAGACCCGGGTCATCTTTAGGCTGGAGCTTTCGGATCTTAGTCCAAAGTGCACGTCTTAAGTTAGTTCAAATGCCAACATTTAGATCGTTAAACAACATGGTAGGTCCAATACCCAAATTTAAGTTGGGCATAAGACACGGGGCCTCAGACATCAACAATACCAAGTAATAATAGTCACCAATGCCATAATGCAGGCTTTCTCTAGATTCATACACCTGGAAATTCAGTGCTTTTTTTAGTCTACGATATACTCGCAATAGTTATGACCACCACATAGATCATTAAAGGATATTTTAAAATACACTTCTTATTAACATATCCGACATGGAAAAGAGAGCAAATCTATAAGTACTTTATAAATTTTCAGAGGTAACACACCCTCCAAAATACCAGCCAGCTACTGCATTTACTCTCTTCCCCACAGATACTCACTCTTTGGACATCTGATACCATAAATTCATCTTGCCAGATTTTGGATTGACTATAAATGACATCAGTTATGCAGTAGGTGCTCATTTGTGTCTGTTTTCTTTCACTTAAAACTGTGTACAAAAGAGTCACCCATAATTCGATGGTATTATGGTAGGAATATATCACTGTTTTTCCATTCTATTCTTGATAGGCATTGGGATTACTTTCAAGTTACTGGCTATCATGAATAAGGGTGTGATGAACACTTTTTCATTTGCCTTTGTGCCCATATGAGGATATTTCTGTCGCGCATATATCCAGCAGTGGTTCCTGAGTTATAGGGAGTGGTTATGGCTAGCTTTAGTATAAATCATTTTATTTTGCTAAAATTTAGAGGGCCAGTTGAAGTGCTTTCAGTGTAAACATACCTGGATGTGGACATTTCCTAAATATAAACACATTCACTCTTCTGCATAACTGGCTTGAGCAAACACCGTTATAGGCAGGACAATTAAGTATCAGTCACGAAGTTACTGGAGTGTGATGTCTCACAAACATCGCTGCTTCAGAAGACACCACCCTCTGTGGGGTGCGGCCCTCAGGATATGTGCCCAGGTGAGTTACCCAGCATTCCTTCAGGCTGTCTTGGTAGAGTCTGATGAACACGGCTGTGATCTAAAAGAAAACATTAAGTTTGTTCAGTTCCCCCTAAAACCTGGATATTGATTCATTCTTCATTTAAAAAAATCCAAGTGTAGCCAGTTGTGATGGGGCACATCTGTAATCCCAGCGCTGGGGAGGCTGAGGCAGGAGAATGATGAGCTCAAGGCCAGCCTGGACTACATCACAAACTCCAGGTCATCTCGAGCTCCAGCCTGGGCTACAAAGCAGGGCCTTGTTTCAGACAAACAAGCAAACAAACAAACAAGAAATAAACAAATAGGACAGAGTTTTTAAACGGCTAAAAATTGTTCTACACTCGGTAACTCCAAGTAGAAAGAAAACTTTTAAAAATAACCCAAAATAACCATGGAACTATTGTGAAACAATTGTGTGTGTGTGTGTGTGTGTCACTAAAGGCTATAAGAAACTGTTTAGATAAAAAATGTTGGAATCTTTGCTCCCTGAAGAGTACCTAGATTTATTTATTTTTTCTTTTTCTCTCTCTCTTTCTTTCTTTCTTTCTTTCTTTCTTCTTTGTGGTACTTGGTATTGAACTCAGGGCCTCGCGCTTGCATGCTTTGCAAGTGCTGTACCACTGAGCTGCATCCTCAGCCCATTTTTTTCACTTTATTGAGACAGACTCTTGCTAAATTATGCAGACTGCCTCTGGTCTCAAACTTGCGATCCTCCTGCCTCTGTCTCCTGAGCCACTGGTATTACAGGTGTGCGCCACAGCGCCTGGCTAGATTTCTTTTTATAAATACATTTCAATGGATCTATTTTAACTATGTCCACACACATCAATTTTATATAACCAGAAAAAGGTGACGCATACATCAGTTGTTATTTAAGCACTCACACATTAAGCATGTTTCACAAGTAGAGATCCAAAAAGAAGCCAAAAAACATATTTCAAATAACCTCACTGGAATATATGTCACTTTCTTTTCTGCAGAACTGGGGATAGAACTCAGGGCCTTGTGCATGATAGGCAAGAGCTCTACCACTGAACTGCATCTCCAGCCCTGGAATATATGTCAGAAATATTCTAAAACTCCTAAATATTAACTGCTTCATGTAAATAAAACCACACGATAACTAAAACAAACAAACAAAAAGTCCAAAGCAATGATTAGCTCATGATGCCAGCCTGCCTTTCAGTTCCTGGATGACATGTCTCTGTTCTTTTCTAGAGTTCTGGGGCCCTTGGTCATCCAGCAGGGCTGTAAGCTCTTGGCTGTAACCTGTTCTTCTGGGGCAGGTGTGGGCCCATAAACTACCCCATGTCTTAACCCATCCCTGTTCAGCCACTTTGATGTATGAATCAAAGCTAGGGGACCCTGGTTCTGCCCACAATGCTTCTAGTGGGGTGTTTTCAGGGCCTAGGTTAATCTTAGAGATTCAGAGGGTTTGCCTCGAATGAACCAAACTTTCCAGGATGCTTCCCCTTCTATTTTCCTCCTTGGTCCCATGTTTGGAGACTTTTATGACAACAAGGATCCCTTTGGCTTGCTGTAGGCCATAAGAAGTGGAAGGGTTTGCCAGAGTTCTGAGACCTCAGGGACTTTTATGCCCTAAAGGACAAAAAAAAAAAAAAAAAAAAAAAAAAAAAAAAAAAAAAAAAAAAAAAAAAAAAAAAAAAAAAAAAAAAAAAGCTAAGAATGGTATTATTATAGATGGTCTAGAAAATTCACGTAGTTCTGACAATGTAAAAAGAAAGTTCACTACAGAAAAAGTTTCTATCTTAAACAGAACTGGAACCCAAGGATATATAGAAAAATATTACCATAAAATGGAAGAGAAGTTTTGGTGGGAAGGTGGGATGGGGGAGGAAATGCACAAGAGAGTAAGGGGGAACTTATATGTGTAATGTACAACAAAATGCATATATGGAAATGTCACAGTGTAAAGCATGTCAGAATGAATCACATTAAGGTATACATTAAAAATTTCCAATATAAAAAACAAGGACCAGGCTACAGTGAGATTTGTATTTCATTTTCTTTCAATTTTTCTTTTTATTCTGGGTCCTGCTGTTGCTTGATCTTTTCCAAGGCTCTAGGATACTTGTTAATATGCAGAAGCAGGAGCCTGTTGAACAGTACCCATTATATCTTTGTATTTAGACGCTGAACAATGACATCTTCTATTTTTTTCCTGCCATACCCTAGTGCTCCAAATAGAGCAGTTGCAATCCCAGCTTCTAGCACTAAGAGAATGTACCAGCTGTGCCTTACTATCTGTTTTTGTTGGCTTTAAAAATTGCCACAACTGTTGACATTCATATTTGCTGTTGTTGTTAGGTGCCATCGAGTCGGGTCTGACTCATAGCAACCCTATGTACAACAGAATGAAACATTCCCCAACTCTGTGCCCGGCACATGATCTTTTCTATGTTTAAGCCCATTTTGCAGCCTTTCTGTCAATCCATCTAGTGGACGGTCTTCTTTTTTTGGTAGACTTGCCACTCTCCCAAACATGATGTCCTTCTCCAGGGATTGATCCCTCCTGACAACATGTCCAAAATACTTCAGATGCAATCCAGCCATCCTTGCTTCAAGGAGGACTCTGGTTGCACTTCTTCTAGGACAGATCTGTTGATTCTTTAGGCAGTCCATGGCATATTCAGTAATCTTCTCCAGCACCATAATTCAAAAGGATCAATTTTTTTCCAACTGAGATCTGCTTCTTGAATTTGGTCATATTTTTCATTTTTTTTTCCTGCGGTACTGGGGGTTGAACCTAGGGCCTCGCACTTGCATGCTCTGCAAGTGCTGGACCACTGAGCTGCACCCCCAGCCCAGTTTTTTACTTTTTTGAGACAGGGTCTCACTAAGTTACGCAGACTGCCTCTGGTCTTGAACTTGCAATCCTCCCGCCTCCACCTCCCAAGCCGCTGGGATGACAGGTGCGCCACCGTGCTTGGCATTTTTCATGTTTTGATAAATTATGGACATGTCCTAAAATATGATTTGTGAGAAACGTGGTGGCATTTGTCAAATGGCACATATCCAAACAGAGAGATGGAGAAATAATCATCTACTTGCTTGTGTTTAAAACAGAAAAAGGTTATTCTGGATGTTATATTTTGAGATAATGTAACATTTTAAATGTATAAGTATTATTTATCACATTAGATGTAATACAATGAGAATAAAGTCACTCAGCATAAGAAGGCTAATTAGGCAACACCAGAGGAAACACTTTTATCAAGAGACTGACCAGGCCAACCAGTATTTCTTAGTTTTCAGATCTATTTCTCCTACGTTCAGGATGATCTAAATGAGGATGGCTTGCTGTTGTTGTTGTTAGGTGCCATCAAGTCTGTATCCGACTCATAGCGACCCTCTGTACAACAGGGGAAACACTATTGTCAGTGCTTCTCTGCTGTGCATAGGGTTTTCAATGGCAGATTGATTTTTGGGAGGGGGTTGCCAGGTCCTTCTCCCAAGCCTACAGCTTCTGGTGTTCCCAGGCGGTCTCCCATCCAGGTACTAACCAGGCCCGACCCTGCTTAGCTTCTGA
>VMDO01000355.1:265561-270069 GCA_007922755.1 Pedetes capensis | reverse complement strand
TGCACATACTTTTGCAAGTGCCCTACCACTGGGCTGTACCCTCAGCCCATTTTTAAATTTTTTATCTTCAGACATGGTCTCACTGAGTTACACCAGCTGCCTCTGTCCTCGAACTTGCAATCCTCCTGTCTCCGCCTCCTAAATTGCTGGGATTACAGGCATGACCCACTGTGCTTGGTATGCAAAAGCTTTTGAGTCTCATGCAATTCTATTTGTTAATTCTTGCTATCATTTCCTGTGCTATTGGTGCCTTTTTCAGAAAATTCTTGCCTATGCCTGTGTCTTGAAGTGTTTTCCCTATGTTTCCCTCAGCAGTTTCAAAGTTTTAGGTGTTGCATTAAGGTCTTTGATCCATTTTGAGCTTATTTTTGTACAGGGTGACAGAGGGGGATCTAGTTTAGTCTCCTACACGAGGATGTCCAGCTCTCTCAGCACCATTTGTTGAAGAGGCCATCTTTTCTCCAAGTTATATTTTTGGCGACTTTTTTGAACATCAGGTGGCTGTAGTTGTATGGGTTTATTTAGGGATCTTCTATTCTATTCCATTGGTCTACATGTCTGTTTTTGTGCCAGTACCATGCTGTTTCTGTTACTATGGCTCTGTAGTGTAACTTGAAAGGTATTATGATACTCCTGCATTGCTCTTTCTGCTCAGGATTTCTCTAACAATTCTGGGTCTTTCATACTTCCAATATGAATTCTTTTTTTCTATTTCTGTGAAGAATGTCATTGGAATTTTGATGGGGATTGCATTAGATATGTAGATCACTTTTGGTAATATGGTCATTT
The DNA here is from genome assembly GCA_007922755.1 of Pedetes capensis. Lineage (NCBI taxonomy): Eukaryota > Metazoa > Chordata > Mammalia > Rodentia > Pedetidae > Pedetes > Pedetes capensis. The sequence goes on along the minus strand of VMDO01000355.1, from coordinate 269,280 downwards.
TCACAATATTAATTCTTCCAACCTGTGAGCCTGGAGTGTTTTGTTCTGTTGTACGTAGTGTCACTATGCATTGGACTCAACTCAATAGCACCTAACAACAACAATGACCCAGAGAGGTCTTTCCATCTTCCAGTATCTTCTTCAATTTCTTTCTTCAGTGCTTTTTTTCATTGTAATGGCATTTCACCTCCTTAGTTGGATTCATTCCTAGGTATATGATTTTTTTGAAACTATTGTGAATGAGAGGGATTATTTTCCTGATTTCTTTCTCAGCCTGGTTGTTATTGATATATCAAAACACTACTGGTTTCTGTATGTTGATTTTTGTATCCTGCTACTTTGCTGAAAGTGTTTATCAGTTCTAGTTTCCTGGTTGAGTCCTTAGGGTGTTTAAGTATAGGTTGTTATCACCCACAAAAAGGGATAATTTGAATTCTTTCCTATTTGTCTCACTTTCATTTCTTTCTCTTGCCTTATCGCTATGGCTAAAAGGTTCAATCACTATATTGAGTAACAGTGGAGAGAGTGGGCACTCTTATCTCATTCCTGATTTTAGAGAAAATGCTTTCGGATTTTCCTCATTTAGTATGATGTTGGCTGCAGGTTTTTATATATTGCCTTTATTATGTTGAGTTATGTTCCTTCTATTATTAGTTTCTTCAGGACTTTTATCATGAAGGGAACTTTATCAAAGGCCTTTTCTGCCTCTATTTTTTTTTTTTTTCCGTACTGGGAATTGAACTCAGGGCCTTGTGCTCGGATGCTCTGCAAGTGTGGGACCATTGAGCTGCAGCCCCAGCCCATTTTTTTACTTTTTTGAGACAGGTTCTCGCTAAGTGATGCAGACTGCCTCTGGTCTCGAACTTGCGATCCTCCTGCCTCCACCTCCCGAGCTGCTGGGATTACAGGTTTGTGCCACCTCGCCCGACCTTTTCTGCCTCTAATGAGATAATCATGTGATTTCTGTCTCTTAGTCTATTTACGTGCTATATGACATTTATTGATTTGTGTATGCTGAACCAACCTTGCTTCCCTGGAATGAAACCAACTTGATCATAGTATATGATCTTTTTAATGTGTTGTCGAAGGAAGTAGTTTAGCAATGATTTTTGCATCTATGTTCATCGGGGAAATATAGTTTCCTTTTTTTGTGTGTGTGTCCCTATCTGATTTTCATATCAAGTTAATACTGGGTTCATAGAATGAGTTTGGGAGTGTTCCTTCCATTTCTGTTTGTTGGAGTAGTTTGAGGAGTATTGGTGTTAATTATTTAAAGATGTTGTAGAATTGGGTATGAATGAGTCCATCTGTTCCTGGGCTTTTCTTTTTCAGAAGACCATTTATTACTGCTTCAATCTCATTGCTCACTATAGATCTGTTTAAGTTGTTTATACCTTCTTGATTTAATTTTGGTAAGTCACATGTATTTAGGGATTTATCCATTTCATCTATGTTTTCCAGTTTTTTGGACTATAAATTTTCAAAGTATTCCCTAGTGATTCTCTGGATTTCATTGGTATCTGTTATAATGTAAACAGGCCTCTAGGTTGACAGGACCATCGCCATCTTAGGTAGTTCCCCCTCCCTGTGAGAAACTGTACACTGGAAGAATTTTTAATTGTCTGATTTTAGTTGCGTGACTGCCTGATTGTTAATTCATAACTGTTGATTGACTGCCTGTTATTCCTCTGTACCACCCTGCCTGCACAATCTATGGAACTATTACCTGAGTGATTGTCTAACACTGCTTGTTTTTTTGCTTTTGTTTTTATGCCAATTGCTTACACAAATCTTACCAGGAACTAAGAGATTCTACACAAATCATACAACTTGGAGATTGTAAGCTTGCCAAAATTTGTCCTTATAAGCCCCCTGCAACTGTTTCTCGGGGCCACGGGTATTGGAGAGACACAGTCCTCCGTGGCTGCTGGCTCAATAAAGATTCCCTTTAATAGGCTTTTTGCTCCTTGTGGTGTGTTTCTGATCTTGGGTTAAAACAGTAACATCCTCTTCTGCATCTTTAATTTTATTACCTTTTCTTTTCTTTCTTTCTTCTTCTTCTTCTTTTTTTTTTTTTTTTTTTGTGGTACTAGATGTTGAACGGGCTGGGATTTAGCTCAGTTGGTAGAGTGCTGGTCTGCAATCTCTGAGGTCCCGAGTTCAATTCCCAGCACCATAAAAATGGGAGAAGGATGTGGCAACCCACTCCCAGGGCAATCCCGAAACAATCTGCCATTGCAAACCCTATGAGGGTCACTATGAGTCGGACACGACTCGACGGCACCTAACAAGAAGAAGAGGTTGAACACAGGGCGTCCTGCTTTTTTTTTTTAATTTTTTGAGACAGAGTCTCACTGAATTATGCAGACTGCCTCTGGTGAGACCTCCCAAGTCACTGGGGTTACAGGCGTGCACCTCTGCGCCCAGCTTGTCTTCTCAAAGAACCAACTTTGTTTTACTAATTCTTTGTGTTATCTTTTTAGTCTCCATTTTATTGATTTCTGCCTTGAACTTTACTACTTCTTTCTGACTACTGATTTGAGGTTTCTCTTGTTCTTGTTTTTCTTAGACCTTGAGGTACCTAATTAAAGTTATTTATTTGAGTCCTCTCTGGTTTTTTAATGTAGGCACTCATAGCTATAAGCTTTCCTCTTAAAATCACCTTTGCTGTATTCAAAAGGTTCTGGTAGATTGTGGTTTCATTTTCATTTGATTGTAGGAATTTTTTAATTTCCTACTGATTTCTTCAAGGATCTACTTGTCCTTTAAGAGTATATTGTCGAGCTGGGCATGGTGGCACAAGCCTGTAATCCCAGCAGCTATGGAGCAGGAGGCAGGAGGATCACAAGTTCAAGACCAGAGGCAGTCTGCATAATTTAGTGAGACCCTGTCTCTAAAAGTTAACAAAAAATGGGCTGGGTGTACAGCTCAGTGGTACAGCACTTGCAAAGCATGCAAGTGCAAAGCCCTGGGTTCAACCCCCAGTACCGCAAAAAAAAAAAAAAAAAAAAAAGAAAGAAAAAAGAAAAGAAAAGAAAAAGAAGAGTATATTGTTCAATCTACATATACTTGTATAATTTCTGTAACTTCTCTTGGTGTTGATTTCAAGTTTTATTCCATTATGATCTGATAAAATATAAGAAATTATTTTGACTTTTCTGTATTTGTTAAGACTTGATTGATGGCCTAAAATGTTATCTGTTTTAGAGAAGTTTCCATGCGCTACTGTGAAGAATATGTATTCTCTAATTTTTGGATGGAATAATCTGTAGATGTTTATTAAGCCCATTTGTTCTATTGAGCTGTTTAACTCTGAAGTTTCCTTGTTAACTTTTTGTCTGGATGTTCTATTGATGAGAGTTAGGTGTTGAAGTCACCTACTATTATTGTATCTGGACCTATCTGTCCCTTTTTGTCCAGTAGTGTTTGTTTTATGAATGTGGGTGTGCTGATGTTTGGTGGATATATATATATATTTACAATTACTCTATCTTCTTAACTGATTGTTCCTTTTATTAGTATGTAGTGACTTTACCTCTTCTAATTTTAGCTTGAGGTATACTTTGTCTGATATAAGGATGCCTACTCCTGCTTTAGGCTGGGATTATCTCAGTTGGTAGAGCGCTGCTCTGCAGTCTCTGAGGTCACGAGTTTGATTCCCAGCACCACAAAATGGGAGAAGGATGTGGCAACCCACTCCCAAGGCAATCCCAAAACAG
>VMDO01000355.1:170561-260561 GCA_007922755.1 Pedetes capensis | reverse complement strand
CAGAGCAGCACTCTAGTGACTGAGCTAAATCCCAGCCCTCTTCATATTTAGGTGCTCACTTTGCCCCTCCAATCTCTATGACTGCTTCCTTTATTTGGCTATTCAAATTGCTATTCAGCTCCAAGTGCCTCCCTCTGTGAGGCTTTCCTTGATCACTCAACCTAAAGTAGTCATCTCTTTACTTCCTGGAACATTTGTTGTTATGTTATCCTCCCTTAATTCTCTACATAATACTCACCACAAATATTTCAGTTTATCTCAACCTGTCTCTAAAAGGACCTGGCAACCTACTCCCAAAAATCAATCCACCATTGAAAACCCTATGAACTGCAGAGAAGCACTGACAATAGTGTTTCGCCTGTTGTATGTAGGGTCGCTATGAGTCGGATATCAACTTGACGGCATCTAACAATAACAAGTAGCAAAATATAGTATATGTTCTTTGAGAGAGAATCTTACCATTATTTCATCTCCAGTGTCTAAAAAACACCTGGTATACAGTAAGCACTCAATAAATACTTATGTCTTAGACATGAATCTGATGGCACAAATATTAAGTACATTCTCCTACCAAATCCAAGAATTTGAATTCTGGTCCCTTCAGCACAAAAAGGAAGAAAGACAAAAATGCCTTTCGCAAATTATGACACAAATGTCTCTCTGGGGGGACTTCTTGATTACCTTGACATGTTTTATAAAAGTTTGATACAGGAGCCAGGCGCGGCAGCACTTGCAGGTAACTGTAGCACTTGCAGGCTAAGGGAGAAAGAGTATAGGTTTGTGGCCCACCTGGGCTAGTGTGTTCTAGGCCAATTTGCACCACATACTGAGACCCTGTCTCAGAATACAAACAAAACATACAAAATCTGCTACAGGATCATGCAGTATGTTGTTTATTCTGTCCATAACAACTCATGTTTGAGAACATTTACAATATTAATTGAACTTAACCTAAGAGAAGATCAACTTTCATTTTTTTACATCTAAATACTAAGTGTTAATAAGATGATCAATATTACTATGGGCAAAATTATTTGGTCGAAAACATAAATGAATGTTTGGTGCCAGTGTGTTTACACATGTCTCAGTTTTTGGTGTAAAGTTCTTGGGCTGTAAGAAAGAACATTTGGTTTACTTCACTAATAGGAATATCTCTTAATGCTGGTATGGCCTCTTCTTGGTATTTCTTCTGCTGTTGATTTTTAGCATAGTTGTCTATAATAAAAAAAACAAAAGAGAGGTCTGTTGATCCAAGAAATTTCTTCTATAGTCTCCATTGATCATGAAGACCTACAACATAGTTCATCAAGCTGATGTTTAGATGGTGACAAAAAACATGTTTAACATGACTACTTAAATCTTTTTAGAAGAAATGTCCCATTTAAAATAAAAGTGTAACCAGCAAAGTACATTTCTCATCTCTAATTGGAAAGAATTAATATTTTATTCAACTTTACTAAGATGATTAAAGTCACATTTCTCATAGGGACAGAATTATATAGGGACCAGGAACATATATTTAAATCCATACCACAAAAACTAGTAAATCATTTGGCATAAAATATTCATGCAAACTTAACAGTGTCCTTCTTTGTACAAATTGTCTATTTGCTGTAATACCAGTCATGAATACAGCAAATATAGTAGATTATCAAAAATTGGGTTTTTTTCGTATTGGACATTTTTAATGTACACCTTAATGTGATTCATTCTGACATGCTTTTCATTGTGGCATTTCCATATATGCATTTTGATGTACATTATTCATATAGGTTCCCCCTTACCCTCTTGTATGCTCTCCCCCCGACCCTCCCCATCTAAGTCTTCTCTATCATTTACTTGGTAGGTTATCAAAAGTTGTAAAGTAAAAGCTGGGCACTGTGGTGCGTGCCTGTAATCCTTGCTATTCAGGAGGCTGAGGCAGGAGGATGGCAGGTTTAAGACCAGAGGCAGAAGAGCCTGTCTTGAAACTAAAAAAAGGGGTGGGAAGGGGACTGTGGGTGCAGCTCAGTGGTAGAACATTTGCCTACCATTTGTGAGGCCCTGGGTTTAAGCCCCTAATACTGAAAATCAATGAATGAATGAATGAATCCACCATAACTGATTTTCAAAGCATATTGCATAGGCTCATAAACATTTTGAAAAATTAAAAAAACATACCAGGAAACTTAAAAAGTACTGCACTTCTTAGAATCTAAGACAGCTCAAGAATCTAACTACTTTTAAACTTGAAAGGAAAAAACTTGAAAAAAATAAGCCCACACAAATATTCTGTGGCTCTTCTATCCACTTAATTGGGATAAGCAGTTCACAGTGACCCTGAGGAGGATACACTTTCCAAAATCTCTTCTGAACAAGGTCTGCGTGAACCTATGTGTCATCCCTTTATCAACAGTGACTGTTTAGGACAGACTGTTTCACGCAAAGCTGCTGAGGAACATACTTTATATGCTTGTAATAAGAAAATATACCTGTTAACTAGTGCTAAACTATATCGGAATTTATTCCTCCTTGAACACAACTGGTGCACATTCACTGTAACTTATTTTCTCTATGTAAATATTTCCTTTTGTATAACTTAGTATTTATTTCCCCTAGGTTCTTTTTGCCTGCAGCCGTACCACTGTAGCACCTGAACCCATCAGATCTTGGAAGCTAAGCAGGGTAGGGCCTGGATAGTACTTGGATGGGAGACCACCTGGAAATACCAGGTGCTGTAGGCTTGGGAAGAGGACTCAGCAAGCCACTCCCAAAAACCAATCTTCCGTCCAAAATTCTATGAATAGCAGAGAAGCACTAACAATAGTGCTCTGCCTATTGTATGTAGGGTTGCTATGAGTTGGACACTGCCTCAACAGCACCTAACAACAACAACAAGGTTCTTTTTATTGTCCCACTGTGTGTCTTATAGCCTATTCTTGATTGCTTTTCTGATAAAGTTACTAATAGTCTCTCCTTCATTCCGTAGCACTTTCTTTTTATATAAATTTACCTGTGATCGTATGAATGGAGTTGAGTGGAGAGGTACTCATCATGTTAATTCCAAATAAGAGGACATAACCGATTACTATAGTAATAAGAAGGTAGACAGGTAATGCAACTGCCCAATATCTGCAGAAGAGAATATTAGTATACATAACATACTTAAAATGTTGTATTTCTCAAGAGTCAAAAAACATACTTTTAAAATTAAAATGTAATTTCTCATCAAAGTAATATATGCACATAATAGACAAACAGGTCTACAAGGGTTCTAATGAAATGCTGCAGTCCTCTGTCCCATCCATCCTTGCTGCCAAAGTTTTGCTCCCCAAAAGGGAACTCTCTGAACACCTGAGCTGTTTCTTCTGGTACTTATGTCCTCGTTTTCATATAACATGCTCATATTACTATTTCTGAATTGTTTTCAAATTCAGACATTTTCTCTAGATTTTGTAATATGGGAACAAGGAATTTGCCTTCTATCCTTTTCTATACCCATGTCACAATTCCTTATTTTATCAGCAGTTTTTAAAAGCTATTGTGACTATACAGGCAATGTTTACAACTAAGAACCTTAGTGTATTATTATAAGTTTTCTTGTGCAATACTTGCGTCTGGAATTAGTAATTACATCTATCTGTTTGTTTGCTTGGGTTCTCAAGCAGAGAAACGTGAAAATAGTGTTTCATCTGTTCTACATAAGGTCTCTATGAGTCAGATACCAACTTGATGGCACCTAACAATAAATCTTAAAGAAGAATATGATCTTGTAAGATAACACTAATTTTACTCTTATTTAAGAAATATTAAACTTACTTTTGAGGCCAATACGTTAAGCCTAAGGAGTTTAGCCAAGATTCAGGAACAAAAGCCCACACAAGGTAAAGTACTGTAGAAGAGAGAGGGGTTGGGGGTAGGGAGAAAGAGAAAGAGAAGTCAGTAAGGCATGGTAAGTCAGTAAGGTTCACATGCAACAAAAAAGCTCCTCTGAAGCATCCATGATTCTGTCAGTATGATTTTCCCTCTTTTCAGTATTTTTAGTTCCTTACTTGTAATAGTTATCACAATTACATTATTAGTCATTTTTAAAATATCTTAACTCTCACATATTTTAAGCAATTCAAGGGTACAAATCATGCCTTAACATATGTTGTAATTCTTATATCACCTAGCAATTTGCTTTCTGTGTACTAGATGTTCAATACTTCATCTCCATAGGGTAAAAGCAAATTAAAGACATTTACTTGCTTAAAGGGGTATTTATCTACTCTAGTTTGACCTTCTACATGTTGAACTTCTGGCTTACTTCCCACAGTACAATCTGCTTTCCTTCAATCCTAAATCTCAGTGACACCCTGTACCATTGTCCCTGATTTACAACAACAGTTAAGCTCAAGGGGTTGGAGATTTAGCTTAGTGGTAGAGTACTTGCCTCGCAAGCACAAAGCCCTGGGTTTGGTCCCCAACACCAAGAAAACAAAACAACAGCTAAGCTCTGAGTGTGCACTGTGAGGTAAGCACAAATCTACATACATTATTTCATTTGATTCTCAAACAGTCCTGAGGCACTGATGCAAATTTTACAGACCAGCAAATGGAATCTTAGAAAGGTTCTATCATTTGCCCAGGGGTAGTGACAAAGACTAATTTCAACTACTTACATCAATGATGATGAATTAATTTCTTTCTCAATAAATGTGTCATCTAACTTTGTAGGTCAGGAGTGTGAGATACAATGATGAACTCTGAAGAGATGGTTTCTGCCCTCCCTGAGCTTAAAACTCTAGTGAATAAGGATGAGTAAATTGGTCTTTTTGTTACACTATGCTAAATACCAGGCTGCGATTTAGCTCAGGGGGGAGAGCACTGCCCTGCAGTCTCTGAGGTCGCGAGTTCAATTCCCAGCACCCCCAAAATGGGAGAACGGCCTGGCAATCCACTCCCAAGGCAATCCCAAAGCACTCAGCCATTGAAAACCTGACTCGACGGCACCTAACAACAACAACATGCTAAATACCAATGAATGAGTATTAAGATGATACAGGAGAACATTGGTAGGACCTAATTCCACTTGTTATTTTCTTTCCCTGTGCTTAACTTCTCCTCATGGTACATGTTATTTATGATCAGACATTGTGTATGTTTTACTTACTTAATTTGTCCATTGGCTATCTACTCCCACTAGAATGAAAATGCTATGAGAGCAGCAAATTTTTGGCTGTTTCACACTTCTCTGGCCTATAACAGTGTTTGGTACGTAGTAAATAATCAACCAATTCTTGAAGTAATTTTTGGTTGTGGATATCATGGGATGTAAGTCTTGAAGTCATTGCTTTTATTTGTACAGTTTCTAAGCCTTGAAATAGTCTTTGAGTAGGAATCTACAAAAACCATAATACCAGCTACCATTCATTAAATACTTACTGTTTCTTTGCATAAGTGCTTTACATAAATTACCTCAGTTGATACAAGAGTCCTAAGAGGCAGGAGAGTGAAACCAGACAGTATGTACCGGCTCGAACTGCAGCTCTAGCAGTTCCTAGTTTTGTGATCTTGGGCAAGTTACTTAAGCCCTAGCATGCTCACCTTTAAAATGAGGACATCAATAACAGTATCTACCTCACAGAATTGTTAAGGATTTGATAACTAACATTATTAATAACCCTCACCCATGAGGAACCTGAAGGCCCAAAGAAGTAAATGGTCCCAGGTCAAACAGCAAATACGGGGCAGAGGCAGAATTTGAACTCAGTTATAACTTCTTCAGGCCACAAACTCCCCTAGGCAACAGCTAGGCCATTAGATTCATATTTTGCAGTTAGGGTTCAGAAGGACCACCACTCCCCCTCCTTCCTGATTTCCACCAAGTTCTTGGGTTGGAGGGCATTGAATTTTCTCCCTCTTGATTGCCTTACAATTTCCAAATCCTTTTTTATGGGGGGAGGGACCTGGGGCCTGCTATGTGACTGACTGTGGGCATGTGAGTTTCTCAATGAGCACCTGTTTGCTTATCTGTAAAATGGAACATTACGGGGATTGAATGAGATCCAGGCTGAACGGGGCACATCATTCAACGTGACTTCTCCCGCCTAATTATCTTCTCACCCCAGCTCCTCCATGCTGCCCTGGAGCCATCCTAAACGCCTCACTTCCTTCTCAGGTCTTCCTTCCCTCCTACTTACTCCTCTCTGCTACAAGTGCCAGGAAGATGGCTCCCCACAGGAAGCAAACCCTGTCTTTGTTTCTCTACAGGGTGCATCCATGACACTCATCACACTGCATGTCAACTGCGGATTTACTACCTTCTCCACAAGACCATTACCTCCCTGTGGGTGAGTTGATCAGGTTTTATTCATTTTGCTACTGTACTTGATGCTGCATAAATATTTGAGCTTAAGCCTCTTGGGCCAGTGCTAGCATATAAAACCCTCTGAAACAAACAGGATTTCAATCCAGGTTTGCTTAAAAAGAGTCACAGGTAGAAAGAATCCACGATGCCCGTGTGCACATCCTAAGAACCAATTGCATTATTTCCTGGTCCTTGCAACACCAGGAAAAAAGCCACGGCCGGCCATCGGGACAGTACTTACTGAAGCCAAACTGGGAGCTTAAGAACAGAACAAAGCCATAAATCGCTCTCTCTGGCAGTGGCGACGGTGAGTTTTCCACCATCTTCCCCGTGGCTTTGGCGCATCTGTGGGGAAGGAAGACAATCGTCAGAGATCTACGCCCCGCCACCACTGGTCGGCCTCAACCTCATCACTTTGCTAGGGGCACCGCCACTGCAGAGCAGAGCTACCGGCTGCGCACGGCCCCGACCCGCGGCCCCCGGCGCGCACGCGCACGCGCACTCCGGCGCGCGGCCCCTGCGCCAGAGCTGACGGCGGAGGGCGGGCTGCGGCGCCCACGCGCGCTGCTCCGCAAGCCTCGTTCATCTGCGGGAAGAGAAGGGAAGCGAGGCCACAGGGCCCGCCGTCTCTCTGGTCCCCGGCCCCGAGCTCTGCCCTCCCGCGGGGGCTTCTGTTCCTCATTCAAGGAGGGAGAGGGGGAGGCCCTCGACCCTGGGCCCCTCGCACGCCCACCCGGCCACCCCGGCGCCGAGTCCTCTGCGCAAGCGCCGACCACAGAGCCGCAGTGGAGGGCGGGGGAGAGAGGGAAAAATTAAGGAAAGGGCCGAGCGCGGCGGCGCCCCCCGCCCCGGCGCAGGCGCAGCACGACCCTCGTCAGGCGTGAGGCGACGGGCGCGGAGGTCGGCAGCGGCCAACAGCCCTCACCGCCGAGGGGACGGGGGCGGCGCGGCGCGGAGTGCGCATGCGCGCTGCCAGCCCACGTGACCCGCCTGCAGCCCGCGCCGCGGCGCGCTCCCTCCCGCTGTCTGGCTGACGTGGAGGGCCGGAGGCGGCGGCGGCGGCGGCGGTGGTGGCGGCTGCGGCCCGCGTCCGAGGCTCGCGGGCTGCGGGCCCGGGTGAGTGCACAGCCAGCGCGCGGCAGGGCTCCCGGAGGTGTCGCCTTGGCCGTCGTCGCCGCGGTGCTCGGGGAGCGGGGTCCTCCACGACCCCGCGCGGGCGTGTGGTGAGTGGGGTGCGCGCCGCCCCGCGCCCCACGCCCCGCGCCGGGGGTCCGTGGGGCTGTGCGTGGGCCGCGGTGCCCGCCGCGTGGGTCTCCGTCGGTGTCCCCTGCGCAAGCGCGCTCCCGGGCGCGTGGGCGGCGGCGGGGAGCGGCGTCTTGGTGCGCGTCCCCCGTGCCCGCGAGCCCCCGTGTGCGGTGTGCGCGGCGTGGTGACCCCCGGGCGGCCCCGCGTCCCGGGTGCGCGCACACGCACGTCGCCCCCTTTGTTTCGGCCCTCGCCCTTCCCGCGGGTGGGGGCGGCGGGCTCCCCCGGCGCTCGTGGCCGCGGCGCCGGCGTCCACGCGTGTCCCCGAGGGCGCGCGCGGGGCCCCTGGGGTGCGGGACTTCGCCTGCGAGGGCGGCGAGCGCGCGCCCCGGGCTCCGCGCGGGTGTCCGCCGCCTTCGGGACACCTGTTAGGGGAGCAGTGGCCGCGGGGCCCGGGTTTGGGGGAACGGCGGGCGCCCCCGCGAGCTGCGCCCGGGCCCTGCGCGCGGCCTCCCCGCACGACGCCTGCGGGAGCCGGGGTGGGGGGGCGGCGGCGGCGGCCGGGCCCGCGGCTCCGCAGTGCTGGCGACGTCACTGCGGCCTGGTGAGCCTTCCTGCTGTGGGAGCAGCGTGGGGGGCGAGGACCCCAGATGGAACAGGCACGGGGTGGGGGAAGGGATGGCACCGTGCGCCTTCTCTTTGCAGGGGCTCCCTGGACCCCAATAGCCCCTTAGTTGCAGATTGCTTGCAAATGGCGCGTCCGCGCATCCAGCAAAGACACTGCGCCCCCCAGCCCCCCGGGGCGTTCCTGATGGTACCGAATGGTTCCTGGAGCGTTTTATGGCATTCGTATAAATCTCTCTGGATTCTGCCTAACATCCTGGGGAGGGAAACGGTAGAAATCCTAGAGGTTTTCCTACTGCTCCCTCGGGAGCAATTTTCACCTAATTACAGCTCTCATTAGAACATTTTTTTTTTTTTTCCATTGCGAGAAATTTGCATTTTATCTTAGGGAAGATGAGATTCATTATGAGGATGTCTGGGGAAGGAAACGTCCAACCCGTTATGGACCCAATTGCTACTGTGCTCAGTCAGGGTGATGCTTTGCGCTCAAGGGGCTGCGTTTTGGTGTCTGTTTCTCTGTTCTGCTCAATTTCCATACTGTTGCCTAATTTTCCTTTCTTTTAATTTCCGGAATATTTACAGTATAAAACACAGAGGGGGAATCTAACCAACTCATGGTTTAGATTTTACTGATATAATTGTTTTTGCCAAATTTACTTCAAATCCAAAAAAAAAGAAAAAGGTTCTGGAGGTACTCCGAGTTTCTCCTTACCCAGAGATAGCCACTGTGTTTAGTTTTGTGTATTTCATTTCCTTACATATTTTATTCTTTGGTCAATATAGTATTGTTGGCTTTTAAACTTCAATATTATGTGTTTTTTTGCAACTTGCTTTTTTCACTCAGCATCACATTTTGAGATATATATATATATATGAATAAATTGAATAATTGTGTTTTCTTTGGTTCACTCAAATTGTTGGTATAGAATTGCATTGTATAAATATACTATAATTATACATTCCTCTATTGATGGATATTGAAGGTGTTTGTAGTTTTTGACTCTTAAAGACAGTCCTCCAATAAATGTTTTTGTACCTGTTTGCCGTGCACGTTTTTGGAATTTTCTTTAGAAGTACACTTAGCAGTAGATTTGCTGGGTGTATCTTCAATTTAACCAAGTACTACAGAAGCTCTCAAGGTGGTTGTACCAGTTTCCATTCTCACTGGGATTGAGTGAGAACACCCATTTCCTCACTTGCTTGCTAACAGACTATATTTTTCGCTTTCCGTCTACTGACCAGCTTCTTTATGACTAGCTTGCTGTTGAATTCGCTTGCAGCCACCTTAGCTTCTGCCCTTAGCCTTGTGTCAGATGATGAGTTTGTCTATCACAGCGATTTGGCTCAGTCTTTATTGAATTTGGTCCTTATAAAGTTAATTCCAATGAACATTTGTTATGTACCTAATGTTGCTATGGTTGATGTAAAGAAGATTTACATGATATGTATTCCTTTCTAGTGGCAGGTGAGATGATTTAATTAAAAGCATTTTTCCATGTTTTAAAAAAATATTTTCCTATTTATTTCATGTAATATTTGATATATTCAAAATACTTGTAACATGTGCAAGCTGTGAAGCAAAACAATAAAATGAACACCTATGAATCCACCAGTCAATCTAGAAATCAAAATAACCAATACTGAACGTGCTCACCTTCAGGGATGACTATCCTGAATTGTGTATTATTCCTTGGGTTTAAAAAATATTTTTAACAGATTTGTATATATCCTTCAACAATGTATTGTATGGTTTCTATGTTTCTGAGTAAAAAAAAAAGGATTATACTGGATATAGTCTTCTGGGACTTATTTTACTCAACGTTATGTTTCTGAGTCACTAAGATTGAGTATAAATGCAAGTCATTTAATTTTCACTGCTGTGTAATATTCTATTGGTGAATATAACACAGTTTTTGCATTCCTCTGTTGGTGGGCATTTTGGTTGTTTCTAGGTTTTGGTATTTTGAAGATTCTGGTACATATCTTCTGGTACAGAGTTGCAAGAATTTCTCTAATTTTCATCCTGGGGTATATGACCCCTAGGGAAGTAATAATGATTTCTGAAAGTGTATATGGGTAAAGTGATGTTAAAAAATGACTTTCTAGACCATTGGATTCTATATGAGCTATTTCCTAAAATTGGTAATACCTGGGGTCTATAATAGAGGTTCGTTTTTTTCATCTTCCCTTTCACAGTACGTAAGAAAGGCAAACCACACAACCACCTGAACAACCAGGGTATAGTCTCACGTGGGAAAATTCTCTGGAAAAGAAATAATTTTAAATATGGTGTATGGTGTTGGAGAAAGCTGCTTCATCCAGGCACTTCCTCTATTTATTTCTTCAAAAGATAACATTTCCAGTAAAATTTTACTTTTTCTATTTAATTAGCAGTGTATATATAATTTTTTGTGATCAAATGTATGTTAATGGCAGTTATACATTAAAATCATATCTGTTTTACTTTAAAATGTCACTGTGATACTGTACAAATTCATCCTTTTTAATTATTTGAACTTAATGCTGAAATATTTTAGATAGCATAACATATGGCAGGTATGTAATTTTCAAAAGCATTTTTGGTGGTTTGTGACCAAAATATGGTTTGGAATACTACCATTGTAAACTATTTGCTAGAACTAGAATCGCTGGGTCAAAGGTTATGAATGTTCAACTTCATGAAATAATTCAGATTGTTTTTGAAGTGGTTGTACCAGCTTATACTTGGGCCACTGGTGTTGTCAATTTACATACTTTGTTCAGTGTCTGAGAGTTACAGTTGATCTGCCAACTCTCCGACACTTGTTATATTAGACTTAATATTTATTTACCAATGGAATGGGTATGAAATGATGCATCATTGTGGTTTAAATTTGCATTTCTTTGATTATTAAGATTGAGCATCTTTTCATATACTTATGAATGATTTGTGTTTCCCTTTTATGAAATATATAGCCGTGTCTTTTCACCCATTTTTTCCCTATTGAGTCATCTTTTAGAACTGATAAATTGAACCTGAGTGTAGTGGTGCGTGCCTGTAATCTCAGTGACTTGGGAGGCAGAGGCAGGAAGATCACAAGTTTGAGGGCAGAAGCAGCCTGCATAACTTAGCCAGACTCCATCTCAAGATAGAAAAAATAAAATAGGGGCTGGGAGTGAGGCTCAGTGGTGGAGAGCTTGCAAATTATGTGTGAGGGCCAGAGTTCAGCCTTCTAGTGCTGCATGACAAGCAAATACATTGATAAACTGCTAATACTGATCTTTTATTGCTAATGTGCATTGTAAATGTCTTATTCCTGCTTGTAGCCTGTCTTTTCACTATTTATGGTTTATTTTGGTGAACACAAATTCTTAATTTTACTATAATCTGACTGAAAACCTTTGCTCTGCGTTTTTATAAAGACGTTCTCCTGTGTTTCTTTTTAGAAGTTTAAAAATGATGCCTTCACATTTAAAGTCATAGTCCCTCTGTGATTGATTTTTATGTATGGTGTTAGTCATCCACTTTATCCGTTAGTTACTCATCTATTTTATGCCTCCATATGGCTCAGGTTATCCCTGATTCCTGTATTGAATTGACCCTCTATTCCCCAGGGATTGGCTATATCATCTCTTTTGCATACTTCGTTTCTGGCTTGCCTTTCTGTATCACTTGTCACTTTACCTATTTCTGTGATCATACCCATATGGTCTTAATTACTAATGTTATAGTTTTACCAGAAATCTTGTTATCTGGGAAAGTCTTGAGTCTCAGCTGTTCTTGACTCTGATCTTTAAGAATCAGCATGACATGAAAAACCCTTTGGGACTTAATTGGAATTGATGTTGCAATTGATCGAATCAGTTTTGGGGAAGAATTGAAATCTATTAAGATTTTGAGCCTTCTTGTCTAAGGATATGGTATATATTTCAATTTAGGTTTTTAGTGTCTTTTTAATGTGGCTTTATAATTTTCTCCATAGATATGGTCCACTTTTTAAATGTTGATTGCAAAGTTTTTCATTATTGTTGCTGCTATTATAGATGTCAATACTTTTTAAAGATTTTTTCTGGCAATTATTAGTAAATAGAAATTTAATGAATTTTTTGTATCAGTTTTAGGCATCCACTTGATAAATTATTGTTCCTAGTATATTTTCTGGAATTCTTTTGGGTTTTCAATGTTGATAATTGTATCATTTGTGAATTGTAGTGTTTGGATTCTTCCTTTCCAATAATTTCCTTCTAAACTTAATTTTCTTAATGTCCTGCCACACACACTTTTGTGTGTGTGTGTGTGGGGGGGGGTACTTGGGATTTGAACCCAGGGCCTCTCATATACTTTGCAAGTGCTCTACCACTGGGATGCACCCCACCTCATTTTAATTTTTAATTTTGAGTTAGGGTCTGGCTAACTCATGCAGGCTGCTCCTGGTCTCTAACTCAAGTTCCTCCTGACTCTGCCTCCCTAGTCCCTGGGATTACAGATGTAGGACACTGTACCCAGATCCTGCCATACTTTAGATCTATGGTCAGTGGAAGTAATTATGGTTGTTCATTAGAAGTAGGCATATTGGTCTTAGGCCCAATTGGAAAGGAAATTCCCAACTTAAAAATTTCCCAATTTTAGAGGGAATGTTTCCCTATTGAGAATAACATTTGCTATGAGTTTTTATAGATATCTTTGAATAGTTTAGAGAAGGTTTTGACATTTTGTTACATGTTTTTCTGCATCTGTTGAGAATCTTGTGGGGTTTTCCTTTGTTTTTTTTTTTTTAATTTTTAACTTCGAGCCTAATTAACCATCTCTATTATGTCTTTGGGCTGGGATTTAGCTCAATTGGTAGAGCGCTGCACTGCACTCTCTGAGGTCCCGAGTTCAATTCCCAGCACCACAAAAATGGGAGAAGGACCTGGCAATCCACTCCCAAGGCAAACCCGAAACAGCCATTGAAAACCCAATGAGGGTCGCTATGAGTCGGATACCGACTCCACGGCAGCTAACAACAACAACAACAACAGCATTATGTCTTTATTTTTTATTTTTTCCCCTTTTACTTATTATTTCTTTCCTTTTATTTTCTTTGATTTTATTCTTTTGTTTTTTTCTAATTTACATTCCATGGTAAACATTAATTTTTTAGCCATTCATATTCCCTAGGGTAAGCATGGGAGGCTATAAACTTCCTTGAAATACATTTTTCATTGGTACAGTTTATATATTTATTAGCTTTTAAGTCTTAAGTATTTAAATGTTTTAATTATGAGTTTTTTGACCTGTGAGTTATTCAGAAATCTATTTTTAAAATTTCAAATATATCTGTAGTGAAGTTTTTCCGTTTTGTTATTGATTTCTCTACTGTGTTACAGAATGTGGTCTGTATTTTATCTTTTTAAAATCATTTTTTGCCCTTGTTTTGTGTGTTGTCCATAGTGAATTATTATAACTACTGTATGTGTAGTTGTGAAGAGTATGTATTCCATAATTGTTACAGCATTAGACAAATTAGAAATTATGTTCCTCAGTCTTTATTTTTGTCTGATCATTGAAAGGCATGTTGTAATCTCCTATTAATAGTCTTATTGTAGTTCTAGCAGTTTTTGTTTTTATGTATTTCAAGATTCTTTTATTAGATGCGTGCTTGTTTAACATTATTTCCTTAGTGGATTGGACCTCTTTTGTGATCTTTTCTGTCCCTAATTTTGCTTTAGAGTCTTTATTTTGATGGTAATTTACCTTGAATATCTTTTTCCTTCATTTTACTTTCACTTAAAAAAAAACTCCTTACATTTTTAGGTGTTTCTTAAAAAGAATATGTTAACTGGATTTTAATCTTAATTGTCATGGTTACTTTTTCCTTTAGTTCAAGTCTCTTGATTGGTGGTCAACTCAGTTTTTACCTAAATATATTTTTATTTTATTTTTGATCTTGAAAGAGCATTTTGATGGATGTACAGTTCCAGGCTGGCAAGTCTCTTTTCTGTCAGTATGGTGAAAATATAGAGTTTGCTGCCAGTTTTATTTGTGCTGTCTCAGATGAATATTCTTTGCTTTTGGTTACATTGGACTTTCTGGTTTTGATATTATGTCATGTCACGTCTGAGTGAACATTAGTTATTCAGGTGGACGTTACTTTTTCTTTTTTAATCTTATTTTGGATGCATCCTCTTGAATTTTATCTTTCACAAAGTCTAGAAAATTATGAGGCTTGTATTCTTTATGATCTGTTTGACTTTATCTTTTTTCCTTCTGAAATTTTAATTGTATATATATGTATATTGAATTGTTTGCATATCGCTTTTTCTTTTTTGTATTTTTCATCTCTTTGATTCTAGGTAATTTCATCAAGCTTACCTTCTACTTCACCAATTTTCTCTTCAGCTGTGCCTAATCTTTAACCTGTCTATGTTTTTCGTTTGTTTAACTTTTTAACAATTATATCTTGAACTTCTAAAAATTCCACTTTATTACTTTTCACATATACCTAATTATTCTTTGTAGTCTCACGTTGCTTGCTCATTTTCATGAACCTTTAGCTACTCTATAGACTGTATCTGTCAATCTCAATGATATCCTTAGAGGATATAAAGTTACTGCTTGTTTTGTTTTGTTTTGTTTTCTTTTTCTGTTGTCTCTCATGGTGGCCTGATATCTAACTCTTGTGCTTGGTCATCATTGATTATGAACTTCTGTTTGAATCATCCTTGTGGGAATCTTCAGAGTCTAACTTGAGGATGTTTTCCTTTATTTTTTTCCTGCAGTACCAGGGGATCGAACCCAGGACCTCACACTTGCTTTGAAAGCACTCTTCGGCTGAGCTGCACTCCCAGCCCATTTTTTACTTTTTATTTTGAGACAGGATCTCACTGAGTACACAGGCTGCTCCTGGCCTCGAACTTGTGATCCTCTGCCTCCTGGAGTCGCTGGGATTACAGGTGTGTGCCCATCAGGATGCTTTCCTTCTGAAAGCTCGGTATCAGCTTTGGCTCAGGTAGTTTAACTGAGACCACTTTTCAGTTACAGCATTTTGCTTCTGACCTTGGTTCACTGTCTTCATCCCATCACAGCTCTTGGCACCACTACTTACAGCTTTCAACACCAGGTCTAGTTTTTAGTTGAAAGTTTTTGGCTTTCAGTGGGAGAAGACAGCTTTAAATGTTCCCCTATTTCTGTGAGCTCAATAAAACATCAAAAGAGTAATTTAAAAAAATCTATAGTCCACTGTTTTACGTTGGTAGAGTTTTTCAGTATCTAGTTCACCATAACTGATGGGATCAGAAGTCCTTTATTTTAACATTTAATTTTAGTAGTTTACTTAGTTTGTATAGGAAAAATTCTGTCATTGACATAGGATTTCTTGGTGATTTAAAATTTTCTACTAAAACAAGTTTACATTTAAGTTAAAAGTTGAATTATTCTAAAAGAAAATATTAAGGACAGATGTCAAATAGATTGCATAGTATATCTTTTGGACCTATGGGGACATAACAGAGATATAAACCTGTGATGATCAGTGTGGAAACTGTTTTTAGAGCTATGGACAAGATGTTCTATGCTTACAGAGGAGAGTTGCAGAACTAAACATGATACAGTGAGAAGATCAGGAAGTGCTTCCTGGAATTGATAATTAAGGGCTGGTAGACATTAGATGGTTGTAGTATGAAATTTATTTAGGAATGGCAAGCAGTTGGGCACAACTGGCTTCTAGGTTGTGTATCATGGAGTAACTGAAAATAGAAGTAGGGAAAGGATCACACAAGACCTGTGCTTATAATAGGGAAATTGGACTTTATTCTGATAAAGGAAAGGAAGTTATTGAATGATTTTAAGCAGTAAAAAGATAGGATTGGCGTTTTAGAGGATGCTAGAAATAATAGGATCAGAGTTTTAGAGGTTACCACTTAGGAGATTGCTTGTTGCAGTAATTCAGAGGAGAAAAAAACTGAAGGTACACTAAGGCAGTAGCACGGAGCACGAAAAGGTGTATGTGTGCCAAATTTAGATTTCTCAGGGAAGCAGAAATGACAGGATGCAGTGGCGAGTTGGATAGGAAGGTAGAAAGACACCAGGAAGTCTAGGTTGACCCCTTGCATTTTTGGTTTGGGTAATCACGTGACATGTAGAGCAATTAATTGATAAATAGCATACAGAAAGAGGAAAGAACTTGGCTTCATTTGTTTTCTTTAAGGAAAAAGATGTTTATTTTTGAACTTACTGAATCTGAGGGGCTTGTGGGACATCTTGGTTAAGTAGCAATTGACATGGAAGGTGTAGAAATCAGGAGATGGAACCCAGCCTGGAGAGATTTGGGAGTCTTCAGCATTTGGAAGTTTGGAAGCCATTGTTTCCCATGGTACCGTATGAGATCATTTTAAGTGGTACACACATAAATACTTGAAAAGTTCTAATAGTTAGGAACTTAATGTGTATGGAAACCGTAACTTGTATATCAAAGCTGTGATATTATGGAATTACCACTTAGGTCAAGTGAACTTAATGAAAGGGAATTATTAAGTAAAAAGACGTGATATATGGAAATGGCAGAAATCATGGTGAAGCTATGCAAGTGATGAAAGTTCAGAAAGTGCTGTTGTAAGCCATGGGTGTGGTGGGTGACATCACTCAAGGAGAGAGTAAGAGTGAGAAGAAAAGAGAGTTGACATTTGGGTAGCGGGGAATGGAGAAGAAGAGCCCATGAAGGAGACTGAGGAAGAGCAGCCAGACGCATAGGCGGAGAACCAGAAGATGGTCTTTGGAGTCCAAATGAAGAGTTCTGAGGAGGAGGAAGTGGTCCACAGTGTCAAGTAAGTCATAAGATGAAAAGTACTCTTTGGATTTAGCAATTAAGGCAGATCACTTAGCTGTAAGTATCTGAAAAATAGATTTAAAAAATATTCATCTAATGTTAACTTCAATAAATAACTGGTATTTAGAACATTTCTTAAATGCCTGGCACTCTTCAAAGCACTTTACCTGTATTAACTGGATAATCATGTAGGTAGTATTGTTATTCCCACTGGATATGTGAGAAAACTGAAGCACAGAAAAGTTACTCGCCCAAGATAATATACCTAGGAAATGGGAGAGTCAGGGTTCAAGCCTAGGCAGTCTAGCCCCAGAGTCCATGCTCTTAACCATTTTGCCACATTGCCTCTCTAGTTAAAACAAAACAGAAAATTTTAAAATTACATCAGTTTTGTAATTACAATTGATGCTATGTGTAGTATCATGAAATCTGCCAGGCTTAAATGACCAGCATCATGTCATGGTGGCTGAGTCTGCCATTACTATTATAATCAATGCCATGATGGTGATGCGTGGGCTATGACAGTTCTTGGCTCTTTCTGTATTTACATACAAAAACATTTTTATGAAAAGTGAATTTTAAAGTATGTATATTTCTCAGGATAACCTCCATCTCATGTATATAGATTTCTCAGGATAACATACATTTGGGAGCTCTGGTGTCTTATTTTTTCTGGCTGTTCACTTTTGGAGTTCTTTAAACTCTGGGAATACTGTTCATGCAGAACAAGTGAACTTCCAGACATTATAGATAACAAATCTATTGTGGATGGCCATTAATGACCTTATTAAAAGCAATTTCCTTCGATGATAGAAATGTAAACCAAACTGTAGGAAGCTGAAAGTGAGAGAGATAGGAGGATTTGAATGGAAGAAAGAGGAACAGAAGTTCTAGGTGGGTTTGAAGAGTGGCTGAGGTAGGAGGCAAGGAAGGTGAGACCTGTAATGCCTTTTGCTTGTGGTCAGAGAGCAGTTGGTCCAAGTGAAAGATTTAAAAATTGGTTAGATGTAGACCACAATCTGGGCTGTGGCTCTGAGAAAGAAGAACCTAGCAAAGTGGGCAGTAAAGTTCATGTTAGTTGAGAAGATAAACTGTAAGGCTAAGGTGTCGTCTGCATGGCCCTTGGTATGGCTGGGATAATTATGGAATTGGGAGGAGAGCAAGGAACTAGTTGCCAGTGTTCTTAGGTGGCACTAACCAAGAGGTAAATAGGTGGCAATGACAAGGAAAAGTAGATGTAGTGAAACTTAGTGTTTGAGAGAAGAGACTGTGGAATCAGAGGACTAGATTTGAATTCTTCCTACTTTGGTAACCTTGTACAAATTACTTAACTTTATGGGCTGTTTTCTCATTTGTACAGTGGACATAATGTGATGTCTGTCTATCAAGGATGGCTGAGGAGTAATGAGATGATGCTTATAAAGGACTTGGTATAGTATGTGACATGTACAAATAGTTTGCTAGGAAACTTATTAGTTTTCACTTCTGATATTGTGGGATTTTCATGCAGTAATTGGACATCATAAGGATTAAAGAAACAGATTTGTATTTTGAGGACTGATGTTGGTCTTACTTAGGAAAAAAGAAACTTGGTCTAACAATAGTGGGATAATATGAAGTAAAAAGGTATAAGAAGTGGTGTTGATGGTGCCAGTGATGAGAGGAAAGGAATGCCATTGTTTCGGTAAGAGCTAAAAGCAATAAAAGCTGAATTTTCAGTGATATTTAGTGTAGCTGTTCTCTGATAGTTATAAAAATTCTCATTACTGAACCTCAGGAAAAAATTTCAGTCTGAAACTCGGCCTGGTTTCCTTTTTCTGCCACTGAAATAAGTATTTTAAAGCATGTCTTTTGGTAATTTAAGTTTTTTCCCCTTTGCGGTTTTGTAGTGTTGTTTGTGGTTGAGACAGCATTAGAAGTAGGGATGGTTAGGAGGAGGGCAGGTCTAGAGGTGGCCATGGGGAATGGAGAATGACAGACACCCTGGGCCACTGTGGCCCTGCCTCTTTGCCCATGCTCAGACACACAGATTCAGATAGGAGAGTAGCTGATAGCAGAGTCAGAGCAGCTGATAGCAAGTGGTTTCTCAGTGGAATCAGGATTTAGTTCAGGCCAGGAGGTTGAGGTTGTAGCACTTTGTGTAGGATGGAATGGTGTCTTTAATAGGATTCAGTAAAAGTGTCGTATTGAGAAAATGTCTTTTCTGCATTCAGCAAATTGTTAAGGGTTCACTGTGTCCTAGGCAGAGACAGAGTAAGATGCTGTTAATTATCTTTCACCTAAAGGAGATGTGTAAGCTGATACATTCAGAGCAGAGATGGTGAATATGTGAACCTAAGGTAGAGGAAGAAACAGATTAAACGAGTTTGGAGACAGCCAGGGGAAAAAGAAGAGCACACCAGAGATAAGAATCTTCTTGAGCTCAGGGCTCTGATTGGAGTTACTGCCTGGGGTGTAGGCTACATTTTCTAATGTACCGTAGAAGCCAGGAAAACTGCTGCTCGTGTCATCTCTAGTGACTTAATTACTGATTTGGATGTGTATTTCCTTAGGATCCTGCATCATGGATGCTTTTGCAGAGGGAGATTTCACTATGGCGGATTTTGCCTTGTTAGAAGATTGCCGTTATGAAGACAATTGTGTCTTTGCTCCTGAACTTAGCACGGATGATTATGTTCGCGTGACACAACTGTACTATGATGGAGTGGTAAGTAGGTTTGTTAATTTCTTGTTTTTAACTCTGTGTCCTATACATATTCTGATTTCGGGTAGTCTGAGTAAAGATGTTTTTGTGGCACATGGGCTTTGACAGGAAGGTACATATGCTTTTGAAGAGGTGATTTCAGAAGGGAAAGTAAGTGACTTACTTCAATAGAAAGAATGTGGGTACAGGGACAAGTGACAGCAAGAAGTGACTTTCTGACTGGGGATTAGAAAAGCTCCCTGGGGAGAGCCATAGGAACAAACTCAGAAGAAACACTGTGAAGAAGGCCTTAAATTAAGACTCATTGGTTAGAGATGTGCTCAAAGTATGTAAGTAAATGTGCACTGAAGGGTTTTAGTTTGGTCCTGCTGATCTTTAGATTAAAAATCTGAAGAACTATGTTTTTGCATTTTATCAAATATAAATCAAAATAATTTTCTGCTTTTAGGGTATGCAGTATAAAGATTATGCCCAAAGTGAGAGAAATTTAGGTGAGTATATTATTTTTTTTAATTGGAAATTTTTAATGTACAACTTAATGTGTTTCATTCTGACATGTATTTCACTGTGACATTTCCATATATGCGTTTCACTGTACATTGCTCACATAACTTCCCCCTTACCCTCTCATGCCCCTCCTCCCCCATCTCCCACTCCCACCACCAATGGCCTCCTTTCTACTTGCATGTCTTTTTATGAGAGTATTTATTTATACACATGCATCCCAATTTTGATTTCAATCCAAACTTTTTCTGTGGTGATCTATCTTTTTACATTCTCAACAGTATTACATGAATAATCTAGTCCATTTGCGTTGTCATCCTTTGGTATTATTGGTATTGTTATTTTTCGAACTTTAAAGTTGGGCTTTTTACTTTGAGGTTGACCTCTCTCTCATTGCTCACTCCTTATTGGCCCTCCTCCCCCTCCCATCTTTTCCCATCATTGCTTCCTTTTGCTAGATCCCTCCCTCCTCCTTTCCACTCCTTAAGTTGTCCCTTCTCTGCTAAGTTTACATGCACTTTTTAGTATATTAGTATTTTAATGTTAATTTATTGAAGGACCATAAAGGGAAGTCCATCCATCCAGTCATATCAACATAGCAGACTTACGTTCTTAAAAAATATGTCACCATTAATTTTCTGCTAAAAACTGAAACCTTTGTTAAAATAGAGTTTTGGTCAACACTTAAATATTCCTGGCATCCCACAGGTTAGTGATTTAAAACATTTCTTCTGTTCATTTCTTGCTTCTTCATATTTATTTTTACATTTTCCCTATTATAACAGCTTTGATTCTTTCAAAATGAGGCACAGATATTAATGTTATACTTTTTAATTTTAATTTAGAATTTGACATCTGCAACATATGGTGTAGTAAACCAGTTTCTATCCTGCAAGATTACTGTGATGCCATTAAAACATATATCTTCTGGCCACTTCTTTTTCAACATCAGCACAGTTCCATAATATCAAGATTGCATCCCTGTGTGGAGACCATGTAAGTTACTATATGCTATTCATTTAGTATGAACAGTGATCAGCATGTTACACGGTACTGAGGAAAGCCATGTACAGTGGACAGCTTATGCCTCATTCTTGTATGCTGTTCAATTTTACTTTTGTTTAATAGGGAAGAGAAAGTAAATAACATACTTTGGATTTGAATATGAGTGATTAATTATGCATTATAATAAATTAATTCTGAATAGTATTAAGTGGTAGACTTGAAGCTGCCAGGAAAAAGTAATATGCTTATTTATAAATATCAGTGTTGTACTACAGAAGAGAGTAAAAGATATACTTTTTGGTCTAGTTAATAAGCAGCGTACTTATTGTTACCTAGAGTGAAGAAAAATAGAACTACTTTTCGGATAGTTTGTGGTATAAATATATAGTTAAGCCTAAAGTTTAGTGAATTTGTATATATGAAAACATAATCTTTTAAAAAATAAATGTGTCTTTAAGCAGTTCTCGTGCTTCTGAGATAAGTTTGAAGAAGTTACAACATCTTGAGTTGATGGAAGATATTGTGGATCTGGCAAAGAAAGTTGCGGTAAGTGGTAGAATGTAGGCCCTTTCTTTATTTAAAGAATATAAATATATGGTGTCAGCCTCATGTTACCAATTTAAAGCAGTCAGAAAATAGTGCTTTTAGTTTTTATTGACCTGAGATCATTCTGCTGTCAATGAGTGTACTCAGTATTGAATGATCAGGTAGCTCATGCTGTGGTGTTTGTTTTTTTTTTTTGTTTTTTTTTTTTTTTTGCAGTGCTGGGGGTTGAACCCAGTGCCTCATGCTTTGCAAGTGCTGGGCCACTGAGCTGCACCTCAGCCCATTTTTTTTCCTTTTTGAGACAGGGTCTCGCTAAGTTACGTAGACTGCCTCTGGTCTCGAGCTTGCGATCCTCCTGCCTCTGTCTCCTGAGCCACTGGGATTATAGGCATGTGCCACCACACCCAGTTCATGCTGTGGTTTTGATGCGCCATTGTGAGGATCCATTAAAGGATAGAAATCGGAATTTATCACAAATGAAAGTGGGCCCTGGCCCCGTGGCGCACGCCTGTTATCCCAGCAACTCAGGAGGCAGAGGCAGGAGGATTGCAAGCTTGAGACCAGAGGCTGTCCGCATAATTTAGTGAGACCCTATCTCAAAAAGTAAAAAAATGGGCTAGGGGTGCAGCTTAGTGGTACAAAGCAAGTGCCAGGCCCTGGGTTCAACCCCCAGTGCTGCAAAAGAAATAAAGAGAGAAAGAAAGAAAGAAAGAAAGAAGGCCCTGGTTCATGGAAACCTTTGTCACAGATTCTAAAAGTGATGGGTTCTATATTTTGATATAAAAATACACTGCCATCAAAAAATATTTCATCTTTAGGGTAGAATTTGTTAGGGTAGATTTGAGGAAGTGTCTAGGATCTTTTGTCTGGTTCTTTTTGGAAGCTATTTGATCATTTTTCTTGTTTTAGTTGGTTAGGAAGCCAAGTGTTCTTGGTCCTATTCTGATTGCAAACTTAAATTTGGAAAAGGCATTCTGGTGTTTATTTACCACTGATAATCTGTTGCAATAACATTACCAGCCTGTGTACTGCTATAAAAAATCCAGGCGTATCTACACAGCCTAAAAGTTATACAAAATCATTTTATTACTTGAACCCTTGGGAAACTATTTTTGAATTCTTTTTTTTAATTTTTTTGTACTAGGGGTTGAACCCAGGGCCTCGCGCTTGCATGCTATGCAAGTGCTGGACCACCGAGCTGCACCCCCAGGTCTTTTTTTTTTTTCCTTTACTTTTTGAGACAAGGTCTCGCTAAGTTACACAGACTTCCTCTGGTCTTGACCTTGCAATCCTCCTGGCTCTGCCTCCCAAGCAGCTGGGATTACAGGAGTGCGCCACCACGCCCAGCTATTTTTGAATTCTTCAGTGTTATTAAGGGGTAAATCATGGGAGTACTAATATATATATATACACGTACAATAGTATAGTCATGTGTTGCTTAACAGTGTGGATACAGTCTGAGGAATGTCTCATTAAGCTGTTTTGTCATTTTATGAATACCAGAGTATACTTACACACAAACCTAAATGGTATGGGTCAGTCACTTCATGTGGACCCTTGATGTAATCAAGGGACACAATAAACATAAGTTGTATGAGACTTTTGCCAGAGTAATATGGCGTACTGTTTTACAATAAACTTTTTAAAAATAAATAGGAGTGCACTATAAAATAAAGTAAAAAACATAGTGTAATAAATACATAAACCAGTAATAAGGTTGTTTATTATTACCAAGTATTATATACTATATATAATCATACATGGTATACCTTTTTTGTGAGGGAGTACTGGGGGCTTGGACCCAGGGCCTTGCACATGCTAGGCAAGTGCTCTGCCACTGAGCTGCAGCCCAGGCCCTTTTTAATTTTTTAAATTTTAAGACAGGGTCTCCTAAGTTGTGCAGGCTGCCTCTAGCCTTGAACTCTTGATCCTCCTGCCTCAGCCTCCCCAGTTGTTAGGATTATAGGCATGCACCACAGCACCTGGTGTACATGCTATACTTTTATATGACTGGTAGTGTAGTAAGTTTTACATCAGCATCAGCACAAACTTGTGAGCAATGCATTGCATTGTGCTGTGATGTCACAATAGCTGTGGTGTCATTAGGTGATAGGAATTTTTCAGCTTGCTTATAATCTTACGGGACCACTGTCCTTTTTGTGATTTGTTGACTAAAACCCACTGGGCTGTGGACTGGTATCAGTCTGTGGAATAAGGCTGCATAGTAGGAAGTGAGTGGCAGGACAGCAAGTGAAGCTTCATCTGTGTTTCCATCTGGTCCCCATTGCTCAAACCATATTCCCTGCACCGCAAGGAAAAATTATCTTCCATGAAACTGGTTCCTGGTGCCAAAAAAAGGTTAGGGACCACTGGCTTAAAATATTATTGTGCAACCATGACTATATTCCTAAAATGTAGGGTTTTTTGTTGTTTTTTTCTATGAGAACATTCAAGTAAAGTTGATGGAATGAGGAAAAAATGTACCTGTTTTTGTTCTTTTTCTTTGTTTTGCAGAATGATTCAGTTCTTATTGAAGGCTTACTGAGAATTGGTTATAAAATAGAAAATGTAAGTGCTAAATACAAGAACCCAGCACACCTATTGTGAATAAATGGCAGTGATCTCACTGCTCATTTTTTCACATACTGAGTCCACACATTCAATATTTTACACGTAGTATTTTAGTTTCGGGTTGGGGTGTAGCTCAGTTGGTAGAGTGCTGCTCTGCACACTCTTGAGGCCTTGGATCCTATCCCCAGCACCGCAAAAATAGGAGAAGAACCTGGCAGCCCACTCCCAAAACAATCCGCCATAGAAAACCCCGTGAATAGCAGAGAAGAACTGACATAGTGCAGGCATGGCACAATATCTGGGAGTGTTTCGTTCTGTTGTACATAGGGTTACTATGAGGACTTGATAGCATCAAACAACAATTTGGTAGTATTGATTTCTATACTTAAGTAATCTCACTTTTCAGATATGCCTCATTTTCATTTTCTTACCCATGTATGTAGTATAATTTTGAGCCTCTTTTACAAGTTATTTCTTATCTTTTATTTACCTAGTATATGTTCCCCAAAATGAAGTTAATGCCAATGAAGTCCTTGGCATGAATTTTTAAAATATTTTTAAACTGGATAATTTCCAGATACAATGATAAACCAATTTGTAGTGCTCCTGGAGACATAAAGGTCTACATTTCCTTTAGGCCTGATAACTTGCGTTGACAACTCAGCTATTTAATTTCTTGGGTTATTTCAGACACCAGAAGAATGAATAAAACTTCTGTGAACTCCTGACTATTCATACGAATCATTGAACTCATTGCCTGTTTGCCTTGCCTTGCCTTACCTTTCTCTTGATGTTTCCCTCATTCTGTTTGCCACAGACCATGTAAAATACGTAGTCCTTGTGGTGAACCTTAATCTGTACCTTTAACCTTGAGGTTAGATGGAATCCCTAGTTTAGATGAGATCTGAGAAGGCTCACCCACCTTGTATTATTGCACTCCCCTGCTACCTAGGCCAGCCTGTGGCCAAGTTGTAGGCGTCCACCTTGAGGTGTTTAATCATTGCAGAAGCATATTGAAGTCTATTGGTGGCCTGAAGTCACTTGAAAATACAACATATGTGAAACCATGGTTTCTGTTAATTTCTGTATTGGAGCCCAACTATGCTCCCTTACATGATGATGTTAAGTGCCATTGAGTCGGTATCTGACTCTTACAAATCCTGTGTATGATAGGTGAAACAGTATAGTTACTGCTTCTCTGCTATTCATAGGGTTTTCAATGGCTGATTGTTTTGGGGGAGTGTGTTCCCAGGTCCTTCTCCCAAGCCTACAGCACCTGGTATTCCCAGGCAGTCTCCCATCTAAGTACTAACCGGCCCACGCCTTCTTGGCTTCTGAGATGTGACAGGATCTGACACCACAGTGGTATGGCTGCAGGCCCCTTGCATGATGGAGTAATGAAAATACGAGGTCATACAAATTTTGTATTAAGGATCTGAAACTGTATAAGGTAAATTTATGCTGCCCTATATAAATTTAGAATTAATACCCAAATCCCATTTTTCATTCCTCTTTTTGAAACAGAAAATCCTGGCAATGGAAGAAGCTTTAAATTGGGTAAAATACACAGGCGATGTAACAATTCTACCTAAATTAGGATCAGTTGACTATTGTTGGCCTATGTTAAGTATTTTCTTTACTGAATGTAAGTATAAGTGGTTTAAATTGTTGACTTAGTTGGGAAAATGGAATGTGTAGTTATATTGTTTCTGATTTACCTTAGGAAAATTTAAAAAGTTTTTCTTCTTTTATAATGCCTTAAGTAAGAGAAGCTTAATCTTGTAGTTCTAGTCTCTTACTGATTTTTGTGATATCATACTTTTAAAAATCTTACCTAATGGATATCATAAGTTATATGAAATACTGAAAGAGCCCACAGCTAGAGCTCACATATTGTCATTTGTAAGTAAAATAACAAACTAATTGATTTTCATCTCCCTGGTGAATCTATTTTGTGAATGAGGAAACTGCCTTATATATTTCTTTTACTTTATGAAATGTCTTAAGATCTTTCAAACATTTGAATGTTAGCAGTGTTTTTATAGTATAGTTATAGGGATCTTGAAATAGGAATTGTTTGGCTCTTTAGTAGATGATGACTGGTAATTTGCCATCTCCACTAAGAAGAGACATTTTTTTCTATTGACTTAAATCCTGGAGAGGAATTAAACTTAGGTCTTTCTGATAGGTTCATTAGACTTGGGGTGTATAATACTTATAAAAGTGGTTATTGGTCACGAGTGAGGGCCCATTTCTGATTCTCTGTCTGATATTCTCTCTTCTTTACAATAGCCCTGAAAGGTGGCTGTTATTGTCTGTGTAGGAATGAGCAAACTAAGACTTAGAGAGGTTAAGTGATTTTTCTGCCTTCTAGTAAGTTGTAGAATGTGGATGAGAACTCAGCTCTTTCTTTGATCCCCAAACCAAGTTTTCCTCCTATAACCTTATTCTGCCCTTTAGTGTTAATTTATTTGGTGACCTTCCCAGATCATTTCTTGAATCTTAAATTTTAGGTCCTCCTTTCCCCTTGGAAATTATAGTGATATTTTTGGAGGCTTAACTATAATTTTGCTGCAATAAAAATGTTTTTATCATATTTTTAAAATTCCTTTCTATATAACAGCTTAAAATGCCAAAGACAAGGCTTGATAACAAGATTCAGTTATCTACTGCATTTTGTTCATGAAATTTTTATAAGAATAATTTTGTTGTTGTTGTTTAAGACAGTCTCATTATGTAGCACCGAGTGCCCTCAAACTCACCAGCTTTAACTTCCTGAATGTTGGGATTATAGGCATGTGCTACTTCCCCCAGCAAGAATCGTGTTTCAAACAATTTCTCATT
Source organism: Pedetes capensis (assembly GCA_007922755.1). Classification (NCBI taxonomy): domain Eukaryota; kingdom Metazoa; phylum Chordata; class Mammalia; order Rodentia; family Pedetidae; genus Pedetes; species Pedetes capensis. The sequence goes on along the minus strand of VMDO01000355.1, from coordinate 233,401 downwards.
TAATTTGTGAAGAGTCAGGAACTAAAGACTTTTAAATAGTAATACTAAATGCATTTTAGAAAATAGTTTTCCATGTTTTTATTGTTTTTATGCTTTTATTTTTGTGGTACTTGGGGTTGAACCCAGGTTCTTGCATATACTTCGCAAGTGCTCTACCACTGAGCGGCACCAACAGCCCCTTATTTATTTATTTATTTTTGTCTTGACTCATTAAGTTACACAGGGTGCCTGTAGCCTTGAACTTGCGATTCTTCTGCCTCCACCTCCCAAATCGCTAGGATTATAGGCGTGCAACACTCATCTGGCCTGTTTTTATACATTTTAATTGAACATTGTGCCTGACAAATCAAGAGATACTTGATAATGTTGGTTGAATTAGCTTGAGTAATTGTGAGACCTATGTGGAATATGACAGCATTTTTCTAACTAGTAATAATTAATGTAATAATAAAGTGGCTTTTTACTGCTGTAAGTAGAAAAACATTTTACCAGTTGTATATTTTTAAAATGTATTATTTAATACACATGAAAGGTTACAAGAAACAGACTATTTGGAAAGTATAACAAAGTAATGAACTTTATGGACTCAGCTACTTCACCTAAGAATTAGAATGCTGTCAATACTATTTTTTAACAAATACTCTCTCTTACTCTCCCCTAAAATAAAATTTAGACAAATATCACATAACTAAAGTTGTAACGGAAAACTGCAATTTGCTTGAAGAATTTAAAACTCAAAGTTGTGCGGACTGTATAGAGGTGAGAATAAATATTTATCTGTAAGTGTATTATAAGATTAGCCTGTTAGAACTTGTAACAGTCAGAGGAAGTTAATAACAGAACTACTGACAACAGTATGTTGGCCTACTGTAAAACTGAACAACTTGAGGGAAAATTTCAGTAAATTTTCATTTAGAATTTTACATTCATTTATTTTTATGTACTTATTTTCTTTATGGTGCTGGGGGTGGGGTTGAAATCAGGGCCTCTCATATACTTTGCAAGTGCACTACTACTGAGCTGCACCCTCAGCCATTTTTAATTTTTTTGAGTCATGGTCTCTCTTAAGTTATGCAGGCTGCTTCTGACCTTGACCTCCGTAGTCACTGGGATTACAGACATGTAACACTGCCCGGCTTGTAATGTTTTTTAAAAAGAAGAAAATAATACCTCAATCAGGATGTTCTAACGATTTTAAAATTTAATTGAAAACTAAAATTTGATTTTTTTAAATAAGACTTTTCATTAGTTAGAAATATATTTTTTTGATAACAGCATTATTGAGCTGTAATTCACATGCCATAAGGTTTACTCAAAGGAAATAATGATTTGAATTCAATTAAAAAAAAAAGATTTAGGAAAATATTTAACCTATTGAATTCTCTAACTAAAGGCATCGATACAATACAAGTTCTTTTCATTAAATATTTTTTAAACTTTGATGTGAAATGTTTTGGTCATATCTTTAACATTTTTTATACATATTCTTGCTAACCTCCATGTCATTTTTTTTCCAGTTTAATCAACATTACCCAAAGGTTACTGAATTATATGTGTTTTTTAGCCCTAAGGTTTATTGAACAATACCATGTTTGCTAACTTAATGTTAAAATTCTGCCCTGCATCTGATTGTTAGCCACCCAAGGTGTATTTTAAAATGGGCCTGACAAATATTGCACACAAAGGAAAATTTTCTTTTGTAATTATTTATAACCTGTTGGTTTTGTTTGGTTTTTAATATTCCTGTAACCAAGTTAGTATTGAATCATTAATGTTAGTATTGAATCGTTAATGTTAGTATTAGTCATCCTTCAGTAGCTGACGGAGATTGGTTGCAGGACCTTCTTTGAGACCAGATGCTCCAGTCCTTTATGTAGCATAGTACATATATGCTTCCTTTATACTTTAGTTACTTTTTATTTTTTTCCCATCAGTGCTGAGGACCCAGCCCAGGGCCTTACATTTGTGCAACAAGTGTTCTACCACTGATCTAAATGCCCAACCCCTTGTATACTCTAAATCTTCTCTACAGATTACTTATAAATACCTAGTATGATGTAAATACTGTGTAAATGGTTATTATATTGTATTATTAAAGAGCTAATGATAAGAAAAAATATGTACATGTTCAGTATAGACACTTTTCCCCATATATATATTTATTTTTTATTTCTTTGTTTTCTTTTTTCTTTTTTTCTTTTTTTCCCAGTACTGGGGGATTGGAACCTAGGGTATCCCATACGGTGGGCAAGTGCTCTACCATTGAGCTGCATCCCTAGCTCTTTTTTTATTTTATTTTTTTGAGACAAAGTCTCACTGATTTGCACAGGCTGTCTCTGGCCTTGAACTTAGAATCCTCCTTCCTCAGCTTCCTAAGTAACTAAGATTACAGGCATGCACCATGGCACCTGATTTTCCACATACTTTTGATCTGTGCTTGGTTCAAAATCCATGGATATGTTGGGCTGACTGTATATAACACAATATTGTAAATTACATTCTTATTTTCTACATAAATAATCCCTAGGTTATTTCTGATATCAAAGATAGAAACCCACATCCTTTTTTCTAGGTATTGGGTTCTTGATTGTCTTTGGAGCTAATTGATGGGTCTTCTTTCACCTTGGTTTCTCAGCAAGCAGAACTAATGAAAATGAAAGGAAATGAAGAGTTTTCCAAACAAAGATTTGATATAGCTATTATTTATTACACCAGAGCCATTGAATATAGGTAAGAGCAAAATAGAACACTGAAATCCTTTTTATGTGGCAGATCAAGTAAGAATACTAGGAGAAATGAAAGCAAGATAAACAATTAGAGAATATCTTCCTCTTTGTTATACAAAATAGATTTTTCTCACCACTATGTCCTAAAACAATCCTCAAACAATCAGCTATTGAAAACCCTATGAAGGTCGCTTTGAGTTGGACCCAATTCAGCGGCACCTAACGACGACAACAAGGAATTAGTAGCATTAGAGGTAGCCTGAGTATATGAAATCAGTCAAACAGTATAACTCAAGCAAAGTCAATCAGAATAGTGAATTTGGTTCTACCCTACTCAATTCCCCCCCCCACCCCCGCCAGGCTTTTCAGTATGGAGTCATCTGTTCTGTCTTGTTCATTTTGCTGTGAACTAATGCCTTCCAAATAGGACTTTAAGCCCCTGACAAATTGAGTTCAATGTGTTAAAATGTAGAGGGTTTGGGTTCAGTTCAGGTTGAGGTTTAAAATTTTAATCTATGTGTAGGAAGGTAAATAAATTGTTTTTCAATTTTTAAATAACTAATCATACAAAAAAAGCTGAACTCAAGCCCAGTATGTCACTGAGCCCAGTTTCAATGTTCAGAAAAATTTTAAAAATGCTTAAGGTGGAATGGGTTCCGGGTTTGGGCTTGAGTTTGACTTGAAGCCCTGCCATAAACACATGGGATTTAAACCTGGGCTCAAACTGAACTCTAGCCCTCCACACTTTAACATAGTAAATCTGCACCTGAACTGAATTCATTCTTTTGAAGCCTTGATTCCAAACTATTAGCTGATCAGAATTGGTTAGTTCCTCACACTTAAAATGCCACTTCCTCAGGAGTTGTTGCCTTTTTAGATAGGTGGTGTTTAAAAGAAACTACTCATAATTGTTGAGAGAATGCATGTGCTCTCCCTACCTCTTGTTACTTAGCTGCTAGAATTTTGTAACCTTCCCCCAGTTGTATTTCACTCTGTTTCTACTGACCATCTCAGCTGGGCCACCTAATACTGTAGCAGCATTTGGAGGGTGCTTTGTGGACACTGCTCCCTTTCCTACCTTGTTCATTTTCACAGGGAATGAATGAGTTCAGTTGCATGCCACACCTAAAGACTGCCGCTCTATTCTGCTGAGGAAGAGATAGAGGGAAGAGAGAATCAGTTCTGACCACAAATAGACAAAAAGAAAAAGAAAAATATTTGAAATGACGCTACTTAAATTACTGTTGGAATTTGCAGGCTTCCTTTGAGTCCTTTGTCAAGGATCCACAGTCATGAGTTATATATAAATAATCCTACCCTCTACTTATAACATACTTTTCTAGTTGCCTGGATTTTAATAATATGTCTCTTCTAATCCTCACAATAGCCCTGTGAGCTAGACAGAGCAAGAATTATCTTCATTTTGGATACAGGAAAGTTTAGGTAGTTTTGAACAAGGTGACTGTGAAGGACTGAAGCTTCACCAGTTAAGGCTCCAAATCCTGTGTCCCCTTTGCTCTGCCACATAGATGTAAAGTTTTTAAAAAGTTATCTTATGCCTTATGTTCTCAGTGTGATTTTTGTTTGTTTGATATATAATGTGCTTTACTTCTTTTTAAGGCCTGAAAACCACCTTCTTTATAGTAACCGAGCTCTTTGTTTTCTTCGTACTGGACAGTTTAGGTAAGTTGGTTATAGTACCCCAATCACTGAATTATTATACTAAATGCCCATTTGGGGGAAACATTTCTGTTTTGCAGGTATGCAAGAAAACTCATGAATAGTTCTTTGTCAGAAATAGTTAAGTGGTTAAAAAAGAGCACTGCAGGCATTGTTTATAATAACTGACAGCAGCAGCTTTTCAGGTGCAAACACGTCATGCATTATTTTAAATGCGTCACATATGCTACGTAAGGGTTAGGACACCCTCAGTAGGTAGGCTGTGTAATTCTCCACGTTTTCCTTATGGACCAACTCATACCAGTAGTGAAAAGTAGCAATGTGAGGATTTAAACACAGATCTTATCTGATGGTGTCAAAGTCTGTGTTTATAACACCTGTATTATGTCCTTTTGTTCTATTAATCTGTATAGCACTGGAAGAAGCATTTTTATTGTATTTTTTTCTATTTGTCTTGGTATGAAAAAATTAAGTACTCTTCATGTGTGAAAGAAAGCACAGAAATGTAATGGTATTACTGTGGGAGTGGAATCTTATTTAATTCTTAGTTGCTTATGTTGTGTTTGAACTGAGCTTTTATTTACCAGGTTGGAAAGATTGAAAAAGCTGCTCTACCATGATTTTATTGCCCTTTAAGTTTAAAATTTTTAGGAAATAAATTACAAATATTAATATAAAGTAGCATAGACTAGTATATTTAATTATATTGTACCTCCCTATAAAAAGGGTTTAGGGTGGATCCAAGAATACATTCACATAGTAGAAGAATATTCAAAATGCAGCAAACTAGAAAACCAAATTAGAGCCTGGGATCCTTGGAACAAGACTGCATAGCCCTAAGTTCCTGTGGTGGTATTAGTTATGATTCATATTTGTCTCTGACCTTTTATTGTCCAGAATGAAAAAGGAAAACTTGACAAGTTACATAATTCTCATTATTGACAAAGAAACAAGGTATTACTTGCTTGGGTGGAAGTGTTTCCCTAGTGTTGAGTTCTGAAAGAAATTTCTTATGTGGTTTAGCTAGTAATGCTAATTGAATGCTAAGAGTAGATAAAAATCCCAACAATATTGCTATTCATAGGGAAAAAACTCTTTAAAAATGCAGTGTGTAGCTTCCCAAATTAGTTTGTAAAGCCATGAAAGCTGAGAGCCTGGTATTAGTTGTTTTTCAGTAAAAGCACTTATGTTGGGATGTGGGACGGTGGGAGTGGGGAAGGTAGTGTATTCTAAGTATATAGCTTTAAAAAAATAACATTTATTGTGTTTTTCTTTTATTATAAACAGAACACATTCTCATGGTAGAAAATTTGGAAAATACAAGAGTTTAAAAAGAAGAAAATAAAAATCACCAGTAATCCAACCACCTTGGAGAATACCGCTGTATTAACGTTATGCAGCTTTTAGATGGCTTAAGCCGTGGATAATCCGAGGCTATCTAGACTAGAGGAATGGATGGGCTTGACAGAGTCTTCCATCAATACCACTGTTCTCAACTGGTTCTGACAAGAAATGAGCTGCAAATGTCTAGGTTATTGCCTCTGGCTAGGTCCAGAGTTGCAGATATTCTTTGCTGTTTGAAGGTGAATGTGTATGCTTTCAAGATCAGATGAATAGGTTTGCGACTTGGCTAGCCTCTTGTGGAAATTAAGGTGCCTGTCTGAAACCTTGCTGGGCAGAAGGTCGTCTACCCTCCAGCTCCGAGAGCTGAGAGACACACCAGGGTGGTTCTGCTTTCATGAATGTTGAATACTAGTCATAGGAGGAGGAGCCTCCTAAAACCCTGCTGCAGCAGGTGCTGAATGAAAGTAGAAACACAGAGGCCAAGTAGCTTGGTGGGTAAAAGGCCAAGAGCAAGGTAGTGGACTTGTCCATGTACCTCCTTCCTGGTGGTCTGGCTTTTGGTTGAACACCATCTGTGCCTTCACTGGAGGCAGTTCAGCAGCACTGAGAGCCCCTTAGTTCCTTATCATGCAACCACTAATGTACATTGGATGCCTACTTAATATCCAGAGCTATGTGACACTGGTTTTGCTGGTGTTCCCTACTTTTTCACACATTGTTTAGATGATTTGCTCAGTAACGTAGGGTTAATATTTTCAGTCCATAACTCCTGACAAAGTGACTAGATAGTGTGACTTAAGTGCTAGTAGCTGAGATATGTCACTGCCACGGAAGGACCCCAGGCCTGAGAAGGGCTTTTAGCTGACTTATTAAGGTTGAGATGTTGTGAAGCTGTCACATCAGAGGGATGCTAGATCTGCTGTGGAGATTTGACTGGCAGCTGCAGGGACAGCTGGGAGTAAAGCACCCACCCTCCCTCGTTCAGGCAAGGATATGTTCCTCAGTTGTTCCATCAGGCCAGACTTCTATTCATGGTTGTAAAACCAAGGATTGAGCTCTGAGAGAACTGAAGTGGAGCATTTTAAATTAATAGTAGAAAGGAGGGATAAAAGAATTAAAATCATAAGTGCTAAGACTTCTGAAATAATTTAATCCTAAAAGATTAGAAAATATAAGTTGGAACTTTAACAAATTCAATTAAAAAATAAATTTGGCAAGATTATACTCTGAAAGGGTGAAAATAGCAGTCCTGGGTCTTACCACATGGCTGGTGCTGCTCTGAGTACTCCATGCGTATTTACTGAACCCCTCACAACTGTGAGGGGTAGGTGCCACTGCCTCTTTGCAGGTGAGAAAGCTGAGGCATGGAGGTCAAGCAAAGTGTCCACGGCCACTAGGTAGATGTAGCCGAGCCAGAATTTGAACCCAGTCGGCCTGGATGCTCTCTGAAAAGGTGACAGTAGAAACAAAAGGGTATGTGAAAGTTGAAAAATTAAATAAAAACAAAGGTCCAAATAGTGAAGCTTTTATGAGGACATGGTTATCCTTACATGACATGCAGATTAAAAACTACAAGTTTCTTTTTCATATCCATCAGATTGGCAAAAAATAAAAACCTCGTAATACCAAGTGTTTGAGAGGATGTGGAGCAAAGGAAACTTTCATACTCGGCTGGAGAAAGTGTAAATGGGTACAGTCACTTTGGAGAGCAGTCTGACAAGGTGAAGATGTGCATACTGCAGCCTACTTCTAGGGTCGTCCCTTCCACACTCTCTAACGTGTACCCAAGAAGACATGTGCAAGCCTTCACATAGCATTGTCTGTAAGACTAAAGAAGTGGAAACAACCTAATGTCCATCAGTAGGGGAATGGATGAATAAACTATGGTATATTCGTACAATGGAATTCTAAACAATAGTTCACACAAATGCAATGTTGAGTGAAAAAGCAAGTTGCAGAATGATTTGTGTAATATGATGCCATTTATATGTTTAAATATGTGCAAAAACATTGTGCATATGCATAATTAACCAGAGTGTGTGTTTTAAATGTTTTTAAAATGCACGGGCATGGTAAAACCAAGGGGAGTGGCTATCTCTGGGGATAGAAAGGGAAAAGGGTTCGGAGATGGGTGGGGTGATACACAGTGGATGTCAACTGTAACCTCTTCAAAAAGAGGCGAAGTAAATATGGCAAAATGTTACTTCTTCCTAAGTTGGTACACAGTTGGTACATGAGTGTTCATTATGTTAATGTATTCTCTGTACTTTTGTGTATACTTGAAATACTTGATAAAAAGTAAAAGTGTAATTTAAAATGCACATAGAGAGGAAAAAACCTCCAAAACAGTGATCACTCAACATCAGTGGTTAAAAAAAAGTTAAAATTACTATGAAAGGGGAGAAATACAAGCAATATGAGAAATATAAAGCCAAAGGCAGAGGGGAGAAAGCCTGAGATGAATGAAGTACGGGTTGGGAAGCAAATGCTTCATTGAGAAATGGTCAAAATGGCTGTGGGGTGATTTTAATACTAAAATAATCCTGCAGTTTAGAATTCTGAGTGGATAGAGGTGAGGCCAAGAGCTGCCCAGAGCCCCTCTGGGTCTGTGGATGTTGTGCTTGGGAAATAGAGATGGGATTGGAACGAAGGCGGGAGGGGCGTTACACCACCTCCTGTCCCTCGCCACTCCTGCTGCAGCTTCACATGGAGTTCTTCCAGTTTAGGAGTGTGTGCAGTGAACCCAGGACTCCTGGCTTGGATGATATTCTCTCTTATTCTGGTCTTCTAGAAGTGCACTTTCAAATGCAATATGGTAACTATAGGGCATTATTAGAGTGATACGTGTAATTGAAGTTACTAGAAGTTTTCAGTTCAGAGGAGAATCCAGGAAAAGTAGTCAGGTGTATCCGTAACTTAGGTAGTCTGTACAGCTTGTGCTGTGTGAGTACACTTTGCCCACTTACTGTTTACTATTTCATTCATTCTGGTGGGATACCCATGGAAAATTCAAAGTCTGGGGATATAATAACATAGTGCAGGGGTTCAGGGCTTTGGCTTGGTTGGTAGAGCGCTGCTCTAAGCTGACTGAGGCCATGGATTTGATTCCCACCACCACAAAAATGGGAGAAGGATATGGCAATCCACTCCCAAAGCAATCCCGAAACAATCAGCCATTGAAAACCCAATGAGGGTGGCTATGAGTCAGGAGACTCCACAGCACCTAACAATAATAAATAGTGTAAGGGAAAATGTACTTGGAGAAAGGGGAAGCTTAATGTTTTTAATTTGCTTTGAAAACCATGGGATTTTTAAAGTTGTTATTTACTTGACCTTTTGTTATTTATTTGCCCATCATGCTGTATTCCCTTTCACAGATCCCAACAGTGAGTAGTAGCAGGCAGGCAGACCTTAAATGGCTCCTCTGTTGAGTTTTCTGAATTTCTCTTGAGACCACAGGTGCATAATTTAACCATATATTTCTGTGAGGATTTTAAAAATCTCTGTGTTTATGTTTAGCTTAGGTGTGTTTGATGAATTATTCTTTGCTCTTTTTCTTGCATGGTTGCTTTATTTATTTAGAAACCACTGAATTTGCTCTTGAAGAAAACAATTTTTGGTCTCCTTTGGGGTGCATTCTCTTTTTAGAAAGCAGAAAAAAATGCACATGGTAAAAATTTGAGAAGTAAATGATACACCGAAAACTTGCCCAGCTCAGACCCATTCCTAATCTCTTCGTTCCAATCCTTGTGTATTTCCATGTCTTATGTGTATAAAAGCATACCTTATGTTGAACCAAATGAATTGCTATTAGTGTAAGTAAGAATATAGGCAGTGTGATGTGGTTCACAGGAACTTTTGTGTGTGTTTTTAAATCGGTAGGGATGTCTTACACATGCTGTTGCACATCTTTTTTAATATTTGAATCTTGGAGCTTGGTGCATGTCAGAGTATATAGAGATCTTTTTCTTTTTTCATGGCTACCTAGTATTTTACTGAATTTATTATTCACTTAATCATATCAGTTCTTACTACTATGCGGTTTCTGCTGGGCACTGTGGTACATGCCTGTAATCCTAACAACTGAGCAGGCAGAGGCAGGAGGATTGCAAGTTCAAGGCCAGAGGCAGCCTGCACAATTTAGTGAGACCTTGTCTCAAAATAAAAAGAAAAAAAAGTGCTGGGGGTGTAACTCAGTGGTAGAATATTTGGCAAAAGTATGTGTAACAGTTGGGCGCCATGGTGCAGGCATGTAATCCGAGTGACTTGGGAGGCAGAGGAAGGAAGATTGCAGGTTCAAGGCCAGAGGCAGCCTAGGTAATTTAATGAGACCCTGTCTCAGAAAAGAAAATGTCGGGAACCGTGGCACATGCTTGTCATCCCAGCAACTCGGGAGGCGGAGGCAGGAGGATCGCAAGGTTCAGGACCAGAGGCAGTCTGCATAACTTAGCGAGACCCTGTCTCAAAAACAAAAAACAAAAAACACAACCAAAAAAATGGACTGAGGGTGCATTGCAACTCAGTGGTAAAGCACTTGGAAAGCATGCAAGCGCCAGGCCCTGGGTTTAAACCCCAGTACTGCAAAAAATAAAAAAATAAAAATAAAATGAAAGGAAAAAAAGGGAAAGAAAAGAAAAAAGACTAGAGATGCAGCTCTGTGATAGAACACCTGCAAAGTATGTGCAAGGCCCTTCCAATATCTCAAAAAAGAAAAAGAAAATGATGGTTGAGGCCCTGGGTTCAGTCCTCTATTACTGCAGGAAAAAAAAAATTAATGTGGTTTGTGTATAGTTTGTGTTAGTATATACGTTGTATTTATAATTATTGTAGATTTAGTAGGATATAAAGTATTTTCAGCTTTAAAAAATTAGATGAAGCTTTGTAATGATTAAGTGAATTTCTTTTACTCAGATTAAAAAAAGTGAATTTCTTTTACTCAGATAAAAGCATGTAAAAATTTAAATTCATACACTCTTAATTAAGAACATTTTTTATTCAGTTGATGGTTATTAGTCACTATATATTTGACAGCAACCATTGCACCTGAATCATGCCTTTTTACCTTTATTGTAGTAAGAAATTTGGGCTGGGTGCCATGGTGTCACCTATAATCCCAGCTACTCCGGAGGCTGAGGCAGGAGGATCACAAGGTTGAGGCCAGAGGCAGCCTGCACAATTTAATGAGACCCTGTCTCAAAGTGGAAAAGGGGCTGGGAATGAAGTTTGGTGGTAGAGCACTTGCCTACAATAGGCAAGGCCCTGGGTTCAACCTTCCAGTACTGCCCCCCCCCCCCCCCCCCAAAAAAAAAAAGAAGGAAAAGAAATTTGGGCTTATTATTATTTCTTTGTTGATCTGGTCAGACTGTGAAAGTAACAGTTTACAATAGGGGGGAAAAGAACCCTTTTACAACTTGTAAAGTTCTTACTTACATGTTGTGACTTTAGAGAGTCAATAGCACCTATTTCCCTGTCCATGTCCAGAAACAGTTAAGACATGGATGTAGAAGGTGGCTGCCTACTGAGGCTGCGTATCACCGCATCACTGATAGAGTTGTTGGGACCAGGGCCTTAAGTCTGATAGCTAAGTGGTTCATTAATAATTCACTCACAGTCGTAGAACTGGTAATCAGGGCCCTAAGAACTTGAAACCTGGGAGAAAAAGGAATTGGATGTTCTGTGTTTAAGACCCCAGAGTGAGAAAAAGAAGAGACTAAGCCACATGTGATTAATGCCCCTCTGCCACCACTAGATGAATGATTCTTCATCCTCTGGGGAAGAGTTAGGGATGGCAAAAGAAGAGTTTTTAAGAATCGTTACCCTAGTAAATCTACATGGAAACTGGGGTCGGGGGTATAAGTATTCTTGCCTGACATATTTTAGGGTAAAATCAGCATACTGTGTATGAGTCAGTAGGCTGGGACATGACTAGAGAAATAAAGACGCTTTCCCTTGTAACAGCAGTAAATTGGAGCTCCTGGCTGGAACTCTCTGGTTCTTCGCCTCTGTTTGGTATTCTGTGTTACACAGTCTTTTCAAGAGTAAATAATCATTTGCACCTCTGAAGTTGCCCCATTTCTGTAGATCTGTTGCCTTACTGTGGCCAAAACTCAGCTTTGCTCACCTGGGTGCAGTGGTTTGGGCGAGCAGTAGCCCTTTGTAGTTTACTCTGCCCTCTTGGCTTGAGTAGTAGAATGCAGCCACACGCTAGTAAATGTATTTACTAGTCTTTATGTACATTCATATATTAACATTGCCATATTTATAGCATATGCTATTATACTCAGAACATTCAAGCCTTGATTCAGCCCTTAGTAGGGTTCTGTTTATGGTTGGTGTCAGATACTAGCAAAACCAGACAAAATCCCTATGTTCTAGGTGGTGGGCTAGCCGTATGAAGGCAGCAGGTGAAAAAGAAGGTGGTGAATTTATGGAACCGATGATGTGGCAGGTGGCCTGAACACAAAGGAGGGAGAGGGTGGTCAGGGTAGACCTCATAGGCTGCCTTAAGGCTGTTGGCCTTTAAGAGTTGTGGGGAGATGGGCAAGGATATTAAACTGAAGGGGGATGGTTAGTACTTCGAGAGGTCATTCTGGCTGAGATGAGGAGAATGGATTTGAAGGGGGTGTAGCATGGCTGAGGGTTGGGAGGCTGGTAGAGGACTCTAGGCTGGAGGTGATAATAGCTTGCAGCCATTAGCAGCAGTGGAAACGGAAAAGTGGAAGGATTCAAGAGACAGTGTTGTAGAGGTAAAGTTGACAGAAATTGCCTATGGCTTGATGTTGGGTGTGATTACGACTCCCCTGAGGTTTCTGTCTTAAGCAGCTTCATGGGTTCTATGCCCACTCATCCACATTGGCTGGGATCACTGGAAGAGGAATACATTTGTAGGAGATAAAACTGCACCTCACTCTGGCACATACTGAATTGAAGCGCCTGTGAACCATCCACATTGGAATATTATGTAACAGTTATATGGGTCTGGAACTAAGAAGGGCAGGAGAAATGTTTAGGATAATTGGCCTAGATGATTTGAAGTTGGAGGTGTTGTTGAAATTGTTCTGGCCTGCACGTTGGAATCACTTGAACTTTGAAGAAAGACTACTCTTCCCGGAGATTCTAGTTTAATCTCGAGTAAAGGTTGGGCATTAGGCTTTTAGAACCTCCCCCAATAATACAACAATAATAATACGGCAACAATAATAATACAGCAATAACAACAACAACCAATAATACTAATGCGCAGGCAAGGTTGAGAGCCACTGGTCTAGAGAGAAGGGGGCCTGAGCCTTGAGCACACAGTTAATGGGCAGTCATAGATGGTTGAACCTGCTCAAGAAACTTAAAGAAGTGGCCAGAGAGGTAGGCAGGAAACTGCCAGTGTGGTGTAATGGATGTGAGTGAGAAGCACTTATAAGGGAATTTGGGTTTAGCAATATGGATGTTCTATAGGACCCACAGAAGCCGTCTGTGGAAAGCTTGGAACAAAATCCTGTTGGCGTGAGTTAAGGTGAGGAAATGGTGACCGCAAGCATAGGCAGCTTCTGATGTTGCTCAAGGAGAGGCAGTGTGGAGTGTAAGAGGCTTGGCATCAGATTAGGATGTGTCTGGTTTCCAGTAACCAACTCTTAATTCAGCTGGCCTAAATGGTGAAGAAGGGCTGGGATTTAGTTCAGTTGGTAGAGCATTGCTCTGAAGTCCCGAGTTCGATTCCCAGCACTACAAAAATGGGAGAAGGACGTGGCAGTTCACTTCCGAGGCAATCTCAAAACAATCAGCCATCGAAAACCTTATAAGCGTTGCTATGAGTCAGACACGACTCGATGTCACCGAACAACAACAAATGGTGAAGAAAACCTCATTCTGAGTTTCAGAAGAAGTTGACTGTAGGGTTGTGCATTTGGTAGCTCAGCAGCATCATCAGAGATCTAGGTGCTTCCAGCCTCAGATAGTGAGTTGGTCAACAAGGTGCCCCTTCAGGATGGTAGGGTGGCTACTGTGGTTCAGACATTAAACCAGATACTGTGGTCTTTAGCAGAAAAAACTTTCCCTTGTGATCTTTTAAAAGGGATCTTAATGCACATACTGAGAAATATGTGTAGACTGAGTTTTTAGAAATCAAACAGTTGAAACCAGCACCCACAATATAACCCCTGTTCTCTTGAAGTCCCCCTTGTTACTCCTTGCAGGGACTACTTACCTTGTCCCCCAAGATAACTACTGTCCAGACTTCCCTAAGTTAGTTTTGCCTGTGTTTGTGCAATATAAATGGAATCATAACACTATGTGCTCTTTGTTTAGCTCAGCATTGTTTTTGAGATCCATATTGTTGCATGCACTTGTGAAGTGTTCATCTATTGCATGAATATACCATGTTTTATCCATTCTATTGTGGGTATGTTGGTAAGTTCGTAGTATTTGGCTTTTACAGATAGTGTTGTGAACCTGTGTATCAGTGTCTGTTGAGTGTATGATCAAGGCATGGAATTTCGGGGACAGGTATACTTGCATTGAGCTTTAGTGCAGTTTTCCTATGTGGTTGTATCATCTGGCAGTCTTAACAGCAGGATATGAGGGTTTCAATTCCATGTCCTCATCACCACTTATTATTTTTCATCATTTATTTGAGATATTTTGGTGAATATGTAGTAGTATAGCACTGTGCCTTTAATTTGCATTTCTCTAAGTTAATTAAGGATATTTAGGTTGAGTGTTTTTCATACACATATTGACTACTTGGATGTTCTCTTCTGTGAAGTTCCTGTTGATTTTTTGCTATCTTTTATCTCCTGAGTTGGATGTCTTACTTATTTGGGGGAGCTTTTTGTTTGCTTTGTATTCTGGATGTCATTGGTCACACTTCTGTATTGCGAATATCTTCTCATACTCAGTGGCTTGCATTTTCCCTTCTGATATTTTCTTTTCACCAAAAAATACTAATTTTAATGTAATTTTGTCCTGTTTTTTCCTTTATGATAAGCGCTTTTTGTGTTTTGTTTATAATCTTGCCTATTCTATGGCCACCAGTGTCCGTTGTTTCTTCTAAAAGTTTGACTGTTTAACTTTGCTACTTAAATGTGTAGGCATTCTGGAACTAGTTTTTGTGTTAGTAGAAGGTAGAGTTCAAGATTCATGTGAATGTCCAGTTGGCCCACCATTTATTAAGAGAGTCTATTTTTCTCTGCACTACAGTGTCACTTTTGTTGTAAGTCAGGTGACTGTATGTAGGCTCTGGTCCTGTTTTCTCTGTCCTTTTCTGTTGGTCAGAATGTCTGTCTTTATGTAGGGTTTGGGTTTTCTTGTTGTTTTTCTTTTGTATGTAACCCTTTAGTAGGTGTTGATACCTAGTAGTATAAGTCACCTAGTTTTGTTCTTCCTTGTACTGTGTTGTTAAGATTGATGAATTAGTACATATGTGAATATGAAATGATGAGCCAGTGAATTTTACACTAGTCAAATGGGGGAGTAAGTCAGTGAATTGGATCCTCTGAGAAAATCGTAGGAATAGTTGAACCAGAAAAGAGTTGGATGCCTGAATTAGTGATTTAAGAGTTTGAGTATTTTGGAGCTGGGCATGGTGGTGCACGCCTGCATCCCAGCGACTTGAGAGACAGAGGCAGGAGGATCGCAAGTTCGAGACCAGAGGCAGTGTGCGTAATTTAGCGAGACCCTGTCTTAAGAAATCAAAAAGAGAAAAAAAGGCCTGTGGGTGAAGCTCAATGGTACAGCACTTGGAAAGCATGCAAGTGTGAGGCCCTGGGTTCATCCCCTAGTACCACAAAAAAAAAAAAAAAAAACTTGGAACATTTTTGAGTGGTGCTAAGTTCCTCCAGGGATGTGGTGGTGGGTGTGTGGGCTGTGGTATAGGAAGAGGTTACTTAAGGATGACAGGAAACCAAAAGACTAAGGTATGGATCTGTTAGTACTTGACAGTTTACAATGTACATTTTCTAACAGGCTTATAATTTAGTATCTACCTCAACAGAAAGCCTAGAACAGAATTATTATCCTCCTTCTACGGATAAGAAAGTGGGTGCGGACAGGCTAGTGCTTCCTGACCGCCCCAGGAGAGTTCATCGTTGAGTTGGATTTAACTCAGGTCTTATGTCCCAGCACCTGTACTCTGTTGTGCCTAGCTTATCTGTGTGAAAGACTTGGGAGTTAACATTTTTGGAAATCAGAAGTCATGTTGAAAGGCAAAAACAGTGCATAAACACATATAAACAATAAGTTTAGATAAGATGTTGATAGGATACATACAGGAAATACTCCAGAAATACCAAAGGTAGTTATTCCTGGGGAGTTGTGATTGTGTCGCTGGGTGACTTTTTCCCTTTGTTTTACTTTTCTGTATTTTCCAAATTTTCTATAATGGACGTACATTATATGGATTTTTAAAACTTTTTGACTAGATCAGATACGTGGAAAATTCAGAACATACAAACAGATATACAACATACAATGCTTTCACAATAAAAGATTGAAAATGTTTAAATGCTCTACTTCTTGTTTTTTTGTTTTGTTTTGTTTTAGAAATGCACTTGGTGATGGGAAGAGAGCCATTATCCTGAAGAGCACTTGGTCGAAGGTAGGTTTCTTCTATATCTTACATTGGACAAATAATACCATACAATTTTGTGAAAGTCAATTTATGGGATGTATATATGTGTCTGCAGCAATAGCACCCTGGCATCTGGTCCCACCTGATCTCAGAAGCTAAGCAGGGTTGACCTGGTTAGTCCTTGGTTGGGAGACTGCCTGGGAATACCAGGTGCTGCAGGTTAGGGAGAAGGACCTAACAATTCACTCCTGAAACAGTCCACAATTGAAAACCCTGTGAATAGCAGAGAAGCACTGACGGTAGTGCTGTGCATGGCACAGTCTCAGGGAGTGTTTCATTCTGTTCTATATAGGGTTCCTATAAGTTGAACCCAACTTGACGACACTTAACAACAACACCACATTTGTATGTAAAAATTCTGGATAAAATTGTGCAGAGCTCAAAAATACAAAGGAGGACTCTTCAGCACCATTATCAGTATGGGGACTCAGCTGTAGCGTGAGATGCTGAGAGTGTGCGTGTATGTGGGTACATGAGCAGCCTGTAGAGAGTCTTGAGAGTCTGGAGGATTCCTTAGCCACTAAGGGGTCACAGTTGTACATTACGAGGGATGTGCTTAAATGTGAGAAATAAAATTAAAAACTTGGAAGGAACTGTAGACTATTACCTTGGGGGTAGGGAATGATTTTTTCTTTTTTGGTGCTGGAGATTGAACCCAGGGTCTCTTGTGTGCTAGACTCTTGTGTGCTAGCACACTGAACTACAACCCCAGCCCCAAGATTTCTTACGTAACATACAGTGCACAAATCAGCATGAAAAACAACCCACCTTGACATAATTGACTATGTCAAATGTAAAAACTTCTGTGTGTCAAAAGACATGAATGAAGCAGGGGACTGGAGATCACTTGTCAAATAGATAACATATAACCTATACAATTTATATCAAAAATATGCAGAGAACTCCTTAAGTAAATAAGAAATCCAGTAGAAAATGGGCCAATAAATAACCATCTCACAGAATAATAATCCCTAATGGCCAGTAGAAATAAAAAACTGTATTCTGTTTCCTAGTCAAGATTATGGGGGATTGGTGCAAAAATAGAAAAGTGAATCCAATAGAACAGAGTAGAGGGTTTCCAGAGCAGAAACCCACCTATGTGCAAGTAAATAAAACAATGTAGTATTGTTTGTGTCATTCAGATTGGCAAAAATTAAAGACACGGAGGATCCTGAGTGTTACACTGAGTGTATAGTAACGGGAAACGAGTAGGAATGTGTATTGCTTACAACTTATTTGGAGAACACTATGATGTATATGGGGCTGGGGTTTGGCTCGGTAGAGTGCTGCTCTGCACTCTTTGAGGACTGGATTCGATGCCCAGTACCCCAGAAATGGGAGGACGAGGCAGTCCACTCTTGAAGAAGTCCCGAAAAAAATCAGCTATTGAAAACCTCCTATGAGGGTCAGTATGAGTCAGAACTGACTAGTCAGCACTTGACAACAAAAACATGATGTACATACCCCATACGGACTCAGTTTTATTGGTAGTATGCTAATAATTGCTCGATTTCATATGTGTGTACCCTAGAAAATTTTTCGCATATGTGCACATGGTGAAGTGTACAGGGTTGGTCCTTGCACATTGTTTCAATCACATGATATTGTTAGGTGCCATCCATTCCAGTCTGACTCATGCTGACCCATTGTCAAACAGAATGAAACTCTCCCCAACACTGTACCATATACTGAAGGCTGTGTTCTTTGATCTTCATCAGTAAAAGTTTTAAACCCTCTTCACTTTCAGCAAGGAGAGTTGTGTCATCAGCATAACACAGGTGGTTAACAAGTCTTCCTCCATTCATGATACCACATTCTTAAAATCCAGCTTCTCGAATTATTTGCTCAGCATAGAGATTGAAGAGGTATGGTGAAAGGATGCAACCCTGAAATACACCTTTCCTGACTTTAAACTAGGGAGTATTTCTTTGTTCTGTTCAAATGACTGCCTCCTGGTCTGTTTTACAGATTACCTCATGAGTACAAATAAGTGCTCTCTTATTCTCATTCTTCACAACGTTATCCATAATTTGTTGTGACCCAGACAGTCAAATGCCTTTGCTTAGTCATTAAGCTATAGATAGACATCTTTCCGGTATTCTCTGCTTTCACCTAATATCCATCTGGCATCAGTAGTGATGTCCCTGGTTCCACACCCTTTTCTGACTCTGGATTGGTTTTCCAGCAGTTCCGTCTATATACTGTTCTAGTTGCTTTTGAGTGATCTTCAGCAAAATTTTACTTGCATGAGATATTAATGATATCGTTCGATAGTTTCTACATTCAGTTGGGTCCTTTTTCTTGGGAACAGGTACAAAAATGATTCTTTTCTAGTCAGTTAGCCAGGTAACTATTTGCCAAATCTCTTGGCATAGAGAAGAAAACATCTCCAGTGCTGCATGTTTGTTGAAACATCTCTATTGGTATTCCATCAGTTCCTGGAGCCTTGTGGTTTGCCAGTTCCTTCAAGGTGGCTTCCGCTTCTTCCTTCAGTACTGTTGGTTCCTGATCATATGCATCCTCTTGAAATGGTTCATCATCCACCAGTTCTTTTTGGTGTAATGACTATATTCCTTGCATCTTCTTTTGATGTTTCCTGCATCGTTTAATGTTTTCCCTATAGAATCTTTCACTGTTATCACTCAAGGCTTGAATTTTTTCTTCAATTCTTTAAGGTTGAGAAAAACAGAGCATTTCTTCCCTTTTGGTTTTCTATCTCCAGCTCTTTGCACATGTCATTATAATATTTGATTTTGTCTTCTGGAGCTGCCCTTTGAAATCTTCTGTTTAGTTATTTAACTTCATCATCAAACCTGTTCTTGAGGTGGTCTCTGAACTCAGGTGGAATATATTCAAGGTCATACAGTGGCTCTCATACACTTGTTCTTATTTTTTTCAGTTTTACTTTGAACATACATGTGAGCAGTTGATGGTCTGATCCATTGTCAGCACCTGGTCTTGTTCTGACTTTTGATATTGAGCTTTTTCCTCGTTTCTTTCCACAGATGTAGTCAATTTAGCCCCTGTATGTTCCATCAGCCTGCAGCTGTACTACTGTGGCATCCGATCCCATCAGATCTCTGAAGCTAAGCAGGGTTGGACCTAGTTAGTGCTTCAGTGGGAGACTGCCTGGGAACACCAGGTGCTGTAGGCTTGGGAGAAGGACCTGGCAACCCACTCCCAAAAAACAATCAGCCATTGAAAAACCCTATGAATAGCAGAGAAGCACTGACAATATTGTTTTGTCTGTTGTTCTTAGGGTCTCTATGAGTCAGATGGGGCTGGGATTTAGCTCAGTGGGTAGAGTGCTGCGCTGCAGTCTCTGAGGCCCCGAGTTCAATTCCCAGCACCGCAAAAATGGGAGAAGGGCCTGGCAATCCACTCCCAAGGCAATCCCGAAGCACTCAGCCATTGAAAACCCTATGAGGGTCGCTATGAGTCGGATACCGACTCGACGGCACTTAACAACAACAACAACATGAGTCAGATACCGACTTGACGGCACCTAACAGCATGTTCTCTCTTGTGAATTCCATGTATATATTTGCTGTTTATGTTGGTGAAAAAAAAATGTATTTACAATGAAAAGGTCATTGGTGTGACAAAATTCTGTCATAGAATCTCCAGCATCATTTCTGTCACCAAGGCCTTATTTTCCAACTACTGAGCCACCTTCTCTGTTTCCAGTTTTCAGTACATCCTGATTGCATGTTCTATTTCAAATCGCAGAAGCTGGTGAAAATCTTCCTTACCTTCATTTGTAGCCTTAGTGGTGGGTGCGTAAATTTGAGTAATAGTCACATTAACTGGCCTTCCTTGTAGACGTATGGATATATTCTATCACTGACGCTATTGTACTTCAGGACAGATTTTGAGATGTCTTTTTTGATGATGAATGCACCCCCATTTCTCTTCAATCTCTTATTCCCAGCATATAGACCATATAATTATCGGATTCAAAATGGACCATGCCAGTCCATTTTAGCTCACTCATGCGTAGAATGTCAATGTTTATGCACTCCATTTCCCTTTTGATGATTTCTGATTTTCCTAGATTCATACTACGTTCCAATTATTAATGGGTGTTTGTGATTGTTCCTTCTCATTTTGAGTCCTGCCACATCAGCAAATGGAGGTCCTTGGGACTTTACTCCATTCTATACTCTACTTTCAGGAAGCAACTTCCCCAGTCATCTTTTGGGTGCCTTCCAACCTAGGAGGCTCATTTTCTGATACTACATCTGGTAGTGTTTTTCTGTTATTCATAGGGTTTACAATGGCTGGTTGTTTTGGGAATGAGTTAGCTATGTCCTTCTCCCTAGTCTGTCTTGGTCTGGAAGCCCAGCTGAAACCTGCCCCATGTGGCTGACCCTGCTGGTATCTGTAATACTGGTGGCAGAGCTTTCAGCATCACAGCAACACGCAAGCCTCCATTGTATGGCAAACTGACATACACATGAGTATTTAGTCCCATAGAATCTCAGATACCTAAATGACCATTGACAAAGGAGTGGATAAGTATGGTATTTTCACTTGATCAAAGCTGATACTCTGATTTATCTGATCTGTTTCTGTCTTGAATACCCTTTATGCTTCCGACCTCACTCCGGCTTCTTTCTCCTTGATTCATTCTGTGTTGTCCCTTTGGCCTCCTCACTGTTCTTCAAACATGCCTGGCCCATTTCACTTTGTATTTCCCTCTTTGAATACTTTCCCTTGGCATTAGTTAGCTCCTTTATTTCCTTTCATTCTTTACTGAAATCTTCTCAGTGAAGTATTCCCTGGCCATATTATTAATATGCCCAACCTGACCCTTCTAGATATCTTCCTTCCGTGTTTTACTTTTTTCCTCTTAGCATTTAGCATATGATTGAATATACTATATGTATTAATTAGCTGGTGTGTTGCTGTGGAAGAGAAACTGACCAGAAGAAAAGATTTATTGGAGTTCATGGTTAGAGGATCATCCATAGAGGTGGGTAGGTATTGGAGAACCTCACATCTTGACAATGAGGAAGCCAAGAGAGCCACTGGAACTGGGGTTCTGGGTAAAACTTCCAAAGGCCTACCCCCCATTGACCTACTTCCACAAAGCTTAGGACCTGCCTCCCAAAGTTCCACAGCCTCCACAAATAGTGCCACCATCTGAGGACCAAACATTCAAACATCTGACCTTTGGGGGACATTTTAGATTCAAACCATAATACCATGTATAGTATTTAAGTTATATTGTTTGTTGCATCTTCCAATAAGTAATATGTGGGCTCTCCAGGGAAAGTTTCTTTGGTCTTTTGGTTCATTCTTGAATCTGGACTGTCCAACAAGCTGACTGGCACTTAAAGGCGCTTATGAATAATACTTGTTGAATTGTTGTTAGGCGTTGAGTTGGGTCTGACTCAGAGCAACCCTGTGTACAATAGATGAAACATTACCTGACACTGTGCTGTCGCTGGCACTATTGCCCTGCTTCTCTGCTATTCATGGGGTTTTCAATGACTAATTGTTTTTTGGAAGTGGGCTGCTAGGTCCTTTTCCCAAGCCTACAACACTGGGTATTCCTAGGCAGTGTCCTATTGAAGTATTAATCAGGCCCTGACCCTGCTTAGCTTCTGCGATCTGCTGAGATCGGACACCAGAGGGCTATGGCTGCAAATATTTGTTGGCTTTGTTGTTGTTGTTAGGTGATGTGAAATCGGTGTCCGTCTTACAGCAACCCTATGTATAATAGGTGGAATACTATTGTTAGTGTTTCTCTGCTATTCATAGGGTTTTCAATGGCTGATTGTTTTTTGGGAGTGGGTTGCCAGGTCCTTTCCCAGGCCTGTGGCACCTGGTGTTCCCAGGTGGTCTCCCATCCAGTACTAACCAGGCAGACCCTGCTTTGCTTCCGCAGTCTAATGGGATTGGATACCACAGTGGTACAGCTGCAGGCCTAGTGAATGAATCAGCAGATACTGGATTGCAGGAAATGCATTGACTGGCTTATCAGCATTCATAGTTGTAAAGACAGTATTGAATGATAGGATCATTAGTAGCCTGAAAGAACACCTGCCATACTCACGATAGTACATGCTTCTGGGGAGAGAGGGAAAAGAAATTGGAAAGGTTACAAAGGAGATTGTAGCCATACCTGTGTAGTTTTCTTTCTTTTATTAAAGAGAATCTGAGGCAAATATAACAAATATTAAAGCATAATTCTGGGTTTTGGTAACATTAGTGTCTGTATTTTCCTAAATCATAAAAATATCCAAAAGCTTTTTTAAATGAGCTGTCATTTAAGACATAGAAAGACATTTCATGCTTTATTCTTGGTTTTACATAATCTTTTTAAAAGCCAGAGTCAGTAGATTTCAAGGCCTTAGAGAATTTCTTCTCATCCATCACTTCCACCTGTGCTGCAGAGACTTCATTAGATTATTATAGGAATTAATTGAATTTTGTTTAGGGTTGTTTTTAAGAGCTCTTTGTATTATACATGTTGTTGTTAGGTGCCGTCCAGTCAGTATCTGACTCATAGCGACCCTCAGGGTTTTCAATGGCTGACTGTTTCAGGATTGCCTTGGGAGTGGATTGCCAGGCCCTTCTCCCATTTTTCGGTGCTGGGAATTGAACTCGGGACCTCAGAGACTGTAGTGCAGCGCTCTACCAACTGAGCTACCAGCCCTTGTATTATACATGTTGTTGTTGTTGTTAGGTGCCGTCGAGTCGGTATCCAACTTATAGCGACCCTCTGTACAACAGGGGAAACACTATTGTCAGTGCTTCCCTGCTGTTCATAGGGTTTTCAATGTCAGATTGATTTTTGGGAGGGGGTTGCCAGGTCCTTCTCCCAAGCCTACAGCACCTGGTGTTCCCAGGCGGTTTCCCATCCAGGTACTAACCAGGCCTGACCCTGCTTAGCTTCCGAGATCTGACGGGATGGGATGCCACAGGGCTACCACTGCAGGCTGTATTATACATAGCACATGATAAAATAGAAAAAGTGCAGTAGAGTATAAAGTAAAAGAGGAAAATCAGTCTGGGGGCCTTTTTTAAAAGCCAGATTTCTCCCCATCCCTTTCTGAATTATATTTACATGTCCTGGGAGCATATCCAGTCGTCTGGAGATTGTATAATTCCCCAGTTGGAATTTTACATCTAAATTTTGGAGTCATTTTAAGAATGCTTCATTTTACATAGGAAGAAATTGAGTCCCAGAGAGGCAAAGTAACATTTCCAAGGTGTCACTACAAATGAAAGAAAAAGCCAGAATGAGAATCTAGCACTGGATGGTGCTTGTATTCGAAGGTGATCAGTTTGTTCCTGTTTTCATCATGAGTCTTTCTTCTGCTTGAAATAGAATCTTTGCTGATCACTGAACCTGGCATTCGGTGGGTACTTGATAAATATTTGTAGTATGAATGAATGATAGAATTCTGAATACTTAAACCCAGACCACGATCCTGGTTTTTGAAAGATTCTCCTTGTAAAATTTAATCTACTTTTTTAAAAAAAGAATATTAACGCTTTCTGATGCTAACTTTTTCCTCCATTGAGGCACAACATTACTAAGGACTCTACTTGATGTCCCATGAATTACGAAATTTTCCACTCTGGTCAGCGAGAGCAGTAGTTACAGCTGATGCTATGTGAGTTGTGGCCACTGTTTCCTGTCAACATTTCAGGTGGCTCTTTGCTGGTCTTGGGTAGGTGTCCTGCATGCCTGTGCTGATCAATACTCAGCTGGAGACCCAAAGGAAACCCTCTGGAGTTCTCTCTCTGGGCAGCTCTCCCTTTCGGGTCCTCTGCCCAATGAACTCAAGCTGCCCTGGTCCTTCTCAGCTGTATCTCCTTGATTGAAAGAGACTACAAATCTCTGTGTTCCTTTTTCCTGTGTTCAGGCTTGCAAAGTCTCTCTGTAACCTGGAGCAATCTTTGAGCTCACTTTGTTTCTCTTCTCTCAAGGATCATTCTGTTTTGCTGCCCAAAGTCCAGTGTCTTGCAAGCCATGGTTTCACATCTTTTGTCTTTTGTTTTAGGTAGAAGGGTAAATCCAGTCCCTGTTACTTCATCTTGGCCAGAAGTAGAAGTTAGAACACAGGTTTTCATGGCTTCATGTCATAAAGATTTTACCATATAGTGGGAGCCCCAAACCAGTATCCTTGATAGCTGTTAGTCTAATGAAGAGAACCTTGCTCAGGGTCTATGTAGTAAACCTGAGGGATACCTCAGGCTGATCCTAAGTGAGTCAGATGCTCATCTGTGAACCAGTCACAATGACCTGGGAAATGGTACATTTCCATTGGCCAGTCCCCTGGGTCACAGCTTTGCCTTCACCCTGCTGTACATTGCTCAGGTGGAGCACTAGAATTGACAGTCCTTCCATGGTTTGACCAGTGGGGAATGATGGCCCCCGGTGAGAAGATGCCAGGCAGACAAGAAATAGGGGATTTCTAGTTACATGATCAAAAACAAGAGCGTGCCAAAGAAGAGCAAAACTTCTAGTGGTAATTGGCTTCAAGAAACTTTTGAGAGCGGGGCATCTTGGCACATGCCTGTAAATTCCAGCAATTGGGGAGGCTGAGGTAGAATTGCATTTTTAAGGCTAGAGGCAGCCTGTGTAACTTAGACCTTCTCTCAATAAAAAATAAAAAGGGGCTGTGGGTTTGGCTCAGTGGTAGGGCATTTGCCTAGCATGTGTGAGGGCCTGGGTTTAACCCCCAGTACTATAAACCAACGAGCCAAACAAATAAACAAAAACCCAAAAAAACCCAATAAACTCTGCAGCTTCAACAAAGGGATGTGAATAAACCTTTTCTCAACCAGTAGAAGTTATACTGAATTTTACAGGATTTAGGGAAAAGGAACCAATAGAAGGTGAGAATACTAGAGGAAAATGAGAAAGTATTCTCTGCAAATTTAGCATGTATGGTTTTGATATGTCATTTCCTATGCCAGTTGTGTTTTACTTTTTAAATATAATTATCTAAACCTAAAATTGATAAAATGTCTAGAGGTAGGATTTTGATGATAGCATATCTGAGAGATCTCTTTAAATCTTCTTATATCTCGGGTGTTGGGCTAGGATTTAGCTCAGTTGGTAGAGTGCTGCTCTGCAGTCTCTGGGGTACTGGGTTCAGTTCCAGGCACCACAAAAATGGGAGGAGGATGAGGCCATCCACTCCCAAGGCAATCCTGAAAGAATCAGCTATTGAAAACCCTGTGAGGGTTATGAGTGGGATACAACTCGATAGCAACTAACACCACCACCACACCTCGGGTGTCAGGAAACAGGGCCTTTATAAGGAAAGGCAGTGGTTAACAAAATGCAATCTGAATTGATATCTTTGGCATAGGCCTAAATGTTCTGGCTAAAAATGCTGTAGAACTCACAGGTGTCCAAGTATACAGCACTAAACCTGTGTAACCACATGCCACACAGTCCTTTTAGTGAAAAGCTGATCTTTCTTACAAGGGGCATTTATTTTTGATTTTATGTTTTCTCCTGGATTTTCATCGAATCAGAATGTTCTTTGTGAAATGTGTATTAAAGAAGAAAGGTCTGGACCAGGTGTCATAAAATCAAGATTGTCTAGTCTCTTTCATGGGTAAATCATCTCTTTAGTGGAGGCATTATGCCTAAAATGGGAGTTTAGTTTGTGAGTAGCTAGACAGAGATATGTTCAGTTAGACCTAGGTTTGGTGGTACTCCTAGCTTTATAGATTAAAAAGTTCATATTGATACAGAGGATTTCCCAAATATTGGTGCCAACAAGGATTTTAGTTCTGTAGCAAAACAAAACAAACACACAAAATCCTTTATCATTAGAATTGAGTAAAATTGGTGATTTTTGAACTTTTTTAAAATCTGGGAACTAAACTTAAGAGATAGAAAGTGATTGAAAGGGTGAGAGGTGAACAGGAGAGCTAGCCCAGCTGCACCCCTGATTTGTGCTTGTGCTCTTGGGAGTGCTGGGAATCAGCTACACAAGTGGTAGTTCTTCCAGCTTCAGAAACTTTCATTTCCAAAGAGTAGGGAGTGTCATGACTTAAACACTGTTATTGCCATGAAGCATTAAAAAACTTAAGTTACTTATATATAATGAATGGCTCCTACACCTTGACACAAGATGTTGTATTTCATTCTTCCTTAATAAAATATAACAGAAGTTAGATTCTTTGCAAGGGGTACAAAAATCTCTTAAGCAAAAATGTTGATCTCTAGTTAATCGTTAAAATTTATTTGCCTTTTCATAATGTATCACTTAACTCATTGGATAATTTATTTCCAGAGATACTAACATTTTTAATTTATTTTCTATTGATGGGCCTAATTGTTTAACTAATCTGTTTTCAAGCAAAATATTTTCCTTATCTATTTTCTTTAACTTTAGCATATTTTTGAGAAAAAAATTAAATTTATCTTTTTGGAACAGGGTCATTATCGTTATTGTGATGCTCTTTCTATGCTGGGGGAATATGACTGGGCCCTACAAGCAAACATAAAAGCTCAAAAACTCTGTAAAAATGACCCTGAGGGAATCAAGGATCTAATTCAGCAGCATGTAAAGTTACAAAAACAAATAGAAGACATTCAAGGTATTTCACCTACGATTCTTTGGGTTACAGTTGAATTCCCTTTAAAACTTTCAAATCAGTTCTTACATGTACATATTTCATTATATTATCTTGGTTAAGTCACTCAAGTTTTCTCTATCTGTGTAGAATTACATTACTGTTATATTCCCTTAGGTCATTATAAATGATTGGTGAGGTTTCTTTTTTTCTTTCTTTTTTAGTACTTGGGAGTTGAACCCAGGGCCTCGCACATATTTTTGCAAGTGCATTACCACTGGCCTGCACCCCGGAGCCAATATTTGAATGTTTACTTACATTGAGACAGGGTCTTGCTAAGTTATGCAGGCTGCCTCTGGACTCGGAATCTCAATCCTCTTGAGTCACTGGGATTATAGGCATGTGCCACTGCACCTGCCTCTGATTTGTGTTTTTTTATTTGAAACAGACAGCAACCAAGTTACTTATTCTTCTGTAGAAAGATATCCTTTCCAGAAAGTTTGAATAAAAGTTATTTTGAAAAAAATTTGTTCTAAACTTTTTTTCCATTATTAAAGTTATTTTCTAAAGAAAAGGCCTTTCAGTAGAATGGTTGAGTTTTTTTTTAAACCATTTGCAACTAATTTTATAGCATACTAGACATTTATACATACATATATATCAGAAACTGGTCATGGAGACTAGGAGTTGTAGATCTTCACTTTGCCCTTATTTTCTATCCTTAGTCAATTTTCTTTCTAAAGTGCTTAAAATTTCCTTACGCTACACTTTCAGCTTATAGGTCTTTCCTGTTTTTGTTTTTTTCCTCTTTGGGTATTTGGTGAGCTGAGAAGGCCTGTTTTACTAGTGGCCGTTGTCATCCAGGATAACTTGATTCTAAGATTGTGAGCTCCTTGAAGACAGGAACCATCTGATTCAAATTTATGTATTGCTGTCATCTTGTCAATGAGCACATGTAATAAGTCTGACAAGGTTGTGTAGCAATTTGTTGACTCCATCCTGAAATTAAAAACATCTAGAACTGTAAAATTATTTTTCAGCTTTCTAAATTTGATGTTCTTAACTATTAGCTTAAAGGGAATTTGGAAATCTTTTGAAGTTCTGTTACCATTCCATTGATTACTTTGTGTGTGTGTGTGTGTGTGTGATTAACTTTTACAGGTAGAACACCAATTAAGAATCCAATAAAAGCTTTCTACGAAAGCAGGTGAGTTAATATCAGGTCAGTAGTTGCTATTTGGAATGACTTGGCCCCATGAATTTAAGAATCACTTGTGTTTGTCACTTTAGGAGCAAGTAGCAACCACAATAAAATAGGGGATAGAAGGAAGAAAGGTTTTTTTGTGTGTTTGTGTTGGGGCACAGCCTGCACGTTGTGTCCTTCACCTCTGTCCTGGAACATTACCTCCAGCCTCTTGATGTCTTTAAAATGCTATAGATAGACTCGAGTAGGCTTACAAGAAAGTAACAGCCAGAATTAACAATTAAAATAGGTTTAGGGTTTTTTTTCCCTATGCTTTTTTAGATGTGTAGGAAATTGAAGCTATCAAATGTAAAACAATACTTATTAGTTCCTGTGGTACTAGAACCCAGAATATTTGTATTGACCTGATCTTAATTTAATAGCAAACTTAAAATACTATTTATTTATAAAGTTCCATTTTCATGTAGAGAATCTTCAAAAGAGTTATACCTTGGGTTCCAAGGGAAAAAAGCTGAGATGGCTACAACCTGTTTGTTTGAAGGATAACTTCTAAAAAATGCATACTGATTAGTAGGAATAAAATTATTATTCGTCTTTTTCCCCCCTCAGGGCCTACATACCTAGGAATCTACCAGCACCTGCTTTTAGTACATCACTCAACTTTGTAGAGACAGAAAGAGACTTCAGCAAAACTGACTACGAAATGGCAAACGGTGGCAATCAGAATCTAAAGGTAAGCTCAGTTAAAAACTAAAATTATCTCAAATATAATGAGCCTCATATTTTTGCAGTAATAGTTTGGTGATAGTGGAAATCAAATTTTTTATAGGTGAGATTAACCCCGTCTTGCCTACTAATATCAAGAAAATGGTTCTCTTTTTAATGGTCAGGCTATTTCATACAACTACATAAAGATAATATTTCAAAATTATAGAATTTCCTTTGAAATCACATTTGTGTGTTTTTAAAATACTTTTTCTAAATACTATTTTGCCTTCCACTCATGTGTCCCAGTCAGTCACCTGGGAATGGGATCTGGTGGCCAAGTCAGCTCTACCATGTCTTACAATGGTTTGGTTTTTTCTTTTCCTCTCTTTTCTCTTCTGCAATCTGTTTGTCTGCCTGGCATTGCTCTAGTCCACCACTTAACCTGGCTGTGCTGGGGGCTTATGAGGACCCACTTCCCCACCTCTGCCCAAGAGTATCTGTAGCTTCAGTTGCCCTTGTCAGCAGGGTTCCCGGCCCTGAACTCAGAGGTGTGCTCAGCCAAAGTGTTGGCCTGACGTTTTTCCAGTGTCGCTAGCCCTCTAGCCTGGCTCTGTAATCTAAAGTCCCAGATGAATGCACCCAAGTTTTCTTCTGACCTGTAGCATATACAAGGCTCAGCAGCTGTCACCAGCCTCATATTTATATTTCTCTTCCTGGTTTGAGGAAAGACAGAAAATGGTGTTTTAGCACTGGGTAGGTGATAAGTACTTATGGGAACCTTTTCAACATAATGTATAGTCCTTTTGTTGATAACACTGAAACCTCCAAGAGGCTGCATTCAGTTAGAAGAACCTAGGAAAGATGTGACATTATTAATTCAGTACTACAAGGAAGACTGAATAACTGCCATATCAGGCGTCATGCTATGCATCAAAAGTAGAATTTTCATCTAAGAATTTGTCATTTATCTTGATGTATTATCCTTCATTATTTTCTTTGTTTGTTTATATGTTTAGGCTTAATAATCAGCTGCATATTTTAGATTCTTGAGTGAAATCTATTGTATTCTATTCTAAATTCTGTTCTGTTATACAACTATTGAATTCTTCTTGACTGTATTGTTTTCAAAAGTCTCATTAGTTTTATTTTCATGTTAGGTGGTAGATGAGGCTTTGAAAGTAGATGATTGTGACTGTCATCCTGAATTTGTGCCACCACCAAGTGAGTATTTTTTTACTTATATAAACTGTTGCTGAGTTAATATTGTTGTTGTTAGGTGCTGTGGAGTCAGGTCCAACTCATATTGGCCCTGTGTACAACAGATAAAACACTATGTGATACTGTGCTATGCCCAGCACTATTGTCAGTGGTTCTCTGCTATTCATAGGGTTTTCAGTGGCTGTTGTTTTTTGAGAGTGGGCTTCCAGGTCCTTCTCCCAAGCCTATAGTATCCAGTATTCCCAAGTGTTCTCCCATCCAAGTACTAATCAGGCCCCATCCTGGTTAGCTTCCAAGATCTGATGAGATTGGATGCCAAGGGGCCATGGCTGCAGGCTTTGAGTTAATATAGTGTTGCCTTTAAAATTTTCATGCTTGAAAATGGTACAAGTCTTACTTACGTTTGCTCTTATTTTCCTTTTACTTTATAATGCTTCTGTATTAGCCAACTTTCTGTCACTGTAATAAATACCTGACACAAGCTAGTTATGAAGCAAAGAGAGGTCTATTTGGCTCAGGATTCCAGAGGTTTGAAGACATGATGCCTGCACTGGCTCAGTTCTGCTAAGGGCTGTGCATGGCAGTGTCAGGCAGCACGTGGTGAGACAAACTGCTCAGATCTCCAACCAGGTAGCAAAGAGAGAGAAGGCAAGAGTGGAGTCCCACAGTCCACTCGAGGGCATGGTCCCAGTGACCTAAAGACCTCCCACAAGGGCCCCTTTCCTTAACGTTCCATAGCACCTCCCTGCACCACCCTGGCACAAAGCCTTTACCTATGAACTTTTGTGGGACTCATCTAAAATGCTAAGGAAACACTGAATATTTATTTGAAATCAATGCTCATTCTTTTCATATTATTTGATAACATTTTCTAAATCCAATAAAAGGAGTGGAAAGGAAAGATAAAATAAATGGCTCTTCTTGATCTGTTCCTTAATTTTCTTTTGGCTGTTGTTTCTTCTTATGAAACTTTGCATTATTGCCTTCCCTACCCTGCCCACGAGTGTCCTTTTTAGACCATTTTTCCCTAATTGGCCTCCTCCATGAATTTTAATACCACAGGTACTGGTTATCTTTGCATCTGTCCTTTATATGTAAAGAGGTTTTTTTTTTTTTCCCATGTACCAACAAATAATTTTCACCCTGTGGTGTCACCCTGTGGAGAAAGGATGCTTGTCCTAGTCCATTTGGACTCCTATAAGGAAAATACGGTAAACTGGGTTACTACGAGACAATAAACATTTATTTCTCACATTACTGTAGACTGGGAAATCCAGTATCCTGGTGCTAGCAGATTTAATGCCTGGTGAGGGCTCTTTTCCTGGTTTGTAGGTGGCTATATTTTAGCTGTGTGCTCATGGTTATCCCATTCACAAGGACTCTGCCTCCTGGCCTAATAACCTCCTGAAGGCTCTGCCTCAGACCCCATCATCACCTTGGGGATAAGATTAAGTTTTTAACTTGGGAATCTTGAGATAACATAGACATTGAGACCCAGAGAATGCTTTTGGCTAATTTTCATTTGGTTCAGGTTGTGTGTGCTCAGTGCATATGTGTATTTATGCATCTATTAAACACACAGGTAGCGGGACCTCATTACATGGCATCATTGAGACATGAAGGGTTGCAGAGAAACATATTCATGCTTCATTTATTTCTGGATCCCCCTTTATACCATATTTTGATGAAAGTATTTCTAAAGTAGATTACTTGCTTCTCTGCTTTTTAAAGCAGAGTCTAAAGAAGTAGAGAATTTCTTGATGGCTTAAGGTTGTTTTACATAACAGTTATAACAGTTATTTCTCTCAAGCTTTATAGAGTGCTCCTTTCAGGGTTATTGAGGTAAGGTTGTTGCTCTTCCAGGTAGTGATATCCTGTTGCTCTCTTTTCATTTCCCTTGTTTGTTGGCTTGTTTCCTTTTCAGTGGTTTTGCTTCCAGCAACCTTTTTTTTTTTTTTCTTTTACTACCTGCAGTTGCAGTTCCTTCTTCTTTTCTTTTTACTTTTATTTTATTTTTTTGCGGTACTTGGGGTTTGAACGTAGGACCTTGCACATACCTTGTAAGTGCTCTACCACTGGGCTGCACCCCCATCCATTTTTTCTTTTTTATTTTGAGATAGGGTCTCAGTAAGTTACACAGACTGCCTCTGGCCTCAAGCTTGCGATCCTCCTGCCTCTGCCTCCTGAGTCACTAGAATTATAGGCATGTGCCACCAGGCCCATCTTGCAGTTGCATCTTCTCTCAGTCTCCAATTCCACATATCCAGCCACTTAGTACTGGGCATTTACATTTGGTTAGCACATTGGTATCTTTATAGAAAGAGAAACCTAGGGGGCCTGGCCTGGTGGCGCACACCTGTAATCCCAGCAGCTCGGGAGGCAGAGGCAGGAGGATCGCAAGTTCAAAACCAGAGGCAGCCTGCATAATTTAGCGAGACCCTGTCTCAAAAATAAAAGAATGGGTGTCTCTCAGTGGTCCATCACTTGCAAAGCATGCAAGTGCGAAGCCCTGGGTTCAAGCCCTAATACCGCCAAAAAAAAAAAAGAAAAGAAAAGAAACTTAGGCAATTGTCTTACCTGTTGTAATTCTAACACCATGTGAAGCATCTCTCAGGATAAAACTTTTTAGAAGATAGCTTTTATTTTTATCTGACAACTCACTTAGATAGTTTACTATCTGCCCAGCAGCATCTATATTCAGGTGAAGAATTTGAGGACTGAGGGTTAGGATTAAGTAGTTTTGCCTAAGGCCACACAGCATAAATCAAACTAGAACTCTTCTGCCCTTCCAGAAGTCTCTCGTTGCTGAGGACACCAAAGCCAGCTAGGGCTCTGTTCCCTCCATATTCTACTGGCTTTGACTTGTCTCTGCTTTCTCCCCAAAACCTTCTGTCTTGTACACCTGTCCCTCCTGCCATAACAACTCTTTTGCACAGCTTTGAGCACGTCCTTCCCCTGTCCCCACAGTGATAGTGGCTTCTAACTCCTGCCAGCGGAACAAAGGCTAGGTTCCCTGAGTTGGGGATCTGGAGGGAGTGTAAATTATCCCTCCAGTGGCCTTTGCAGCCCTTTCCCAACCTTCCACTCTTGTGGAGCTCTTTGGATTACGGGGGTTTACTTAGTGTTTCTAAAATGAACTCTACTCTTATGTTTGGACCATTCTGTCTAAATCCTACGTGTTCTCAAACCACACAGATACTGGGTTCCCTTTTAACCACTCTAGGTTAAGTGATTTCTTCCTTCTGTTAGTTATGAGAGAAATTATGGACTATAGAATTAATATGTCAAGAAAAGCACAGCTTCTTCTTCATATGTGGTTATTGTTAGGTGCCGTCGAGTGAGTATCTGGCTCATGGTGACCCTATGTACAACAGGTGAAACAGTATTCTTAGTGCCTCTCTGCTATTCATAGGGTTTTCGATGGCTGATTGTTTTTTTGGAAGTAGGTTGCTGGGTCCTTCTCTGAAGCCTACAGCACCTGGTGTTCCCAGGTGGTCTCCCATCCAAGTACTAACCAGGCCTTGGCCCTGCTTAGCTTCCAAGATCTGATGGGATTGGATGCCACAGTGGTGTGGCTGCAGGCTCTTCTTCATATGGTCATTGCTTCATTACTGAATCGGTGTGTCTACTCATTTGATTGTAAACTGCGTGAGAGTAGGAGCTGTTGCCTAAATTTGTACCTACTGTAAACCTAAAGAGTAATCATTGTTAACTTTATCTTTATAATTTTATGCCATACATAAAAGACCATCATCAGTAGCTTCTTTCTTGGTTTACCTGTTTGTAGTTACACTCACACACAGTATTGCTTGTTTGGCTTTCTTATGCCAATTTGCATATTTTTTGTTTTACTCTCAAACTTACAGACTTTTATGTAAAATTTCAGGAACAAATATTTTTGTATTCATAGGTCAACCTCCAAAACATAAAGGAAAACAAAAATCTCGAAACAATGAATCAGAGAAGTTCAGGTATGTTTTTTTTCTCTGATTTTACAGGGACTTTAATTGAGTTGATTAATTGATTTGATTTAGAGATTAATTGATTTGATTTAGAGATTAATTTGGGAGGAGTATGCATCTTGGCAGTGTTTCTATGTAGGGTCTCATGATTCTCCTTTACTCAGAATTTCAAATGACTTTCGGTAAATACATCTTTTTCTTTATGTAAGTAGGACTGTTTTATTTTAAAATGATATAAAACAAATGATTTTCTCTTCTAGTTCTAGTTCACAGTTGACTTTACCAGTAGATTTGAAAAATATCTTGGAGAAACAGTTTTCTAAATCTTCCAGAGCTGCACACCAGGTAATGGAGAAGGCTTTTCCAATGAAAAAAACAAACTTTTTGAACAAAGCATTTTTCACATGAATAAAGTTCTAGTCATGATTTAATATGTGATTGCTGTAAAACCAAATTGTCACTCATTTAAATATTAACTTGATAATTGTTAGCTAGAGGTATTTTTTGTTTTATTTTGTTTTGTTTTGTTTTGTTTTTGTAGTGCTAGGGATCAGACCTAGGGCTTTGTACATGCTAGGCACTTGCTCTACCACTGAGCTACGTCACCAGCTCCAGAGTTTTAACTAATGGTTAATACTGCAGGATTGTTTGTTTCCTGCATACTTAACGGAAATACTAACTTTAAATACTTTTTAAAGATTTAAATAATTTTAAAAGCTTTAACCACTTGCAGTTTCATTATAACTACTATAAAATCATTAAAGAGCAAACTTTTTCTTTGAATGATTTAACATTAACCAGATATACTTCATGTATAAATAATATAACAAAGTAAACATTGTATATAAATTCTTTTTAAGTTATCTAATGATGAAAAAAGTGTATTAACATGGCATGGGGTACTTTACTTTTAAAATATATGGGTCATTTAAAAATTCAAATAATTGTTTTAGGTCTACCTAACAAATCTTACAAAGGACTAAAGCAGATTTCTAATCATTTGCATAAAAGTAGTTTTAGAATTTGTAACAATAGGAGATTTCCCAATTATATGTTCTTGCATTGATTTTACTGATTCTAAAAACCACGAAGAACTTAACACAGGAAAGAGTCTATGAAGATAAGAAGATTATTTAAAGACATGTGATAGCTATTTTTAAACCCCCCATTCTTTGGGGGTTTTATATTATAATATATATAATATATTATATATATTATTATAAAAATGTTCATAGACATTTTTATTTGGGCTTTCCTGTATGCTGAAGACAGAGATTGGGTCTGCAGAGACTGGGTGATTCAGTCTGCTTTGGTGGAGCTTCCAGTTGAGATAATGTGTGTCTGATTGTTCTCGTCCCAGCCAAATAATTTACTTATTTTAAATAAGGTTGGTGTTCTCCATATGTGTTGTTAAGGCTTCAGAATACTAGCCAGGCGCAGTGGTGTATGTCTGTAATCCCAGCAATTTGGGAAGCAGAGGCAGGAGGATTGCAAGTTCTAGACCAGAGGCAGTGTGTGTAATTTGATGAGACCCTGCCTTAGAAAGTAAAATAATGGGTTGAGGGTGCAGCTCAGTGGTACAGCACTTGCAAAGCATACAAACACGAGATCCTGGGTTCAACCCCCAGTACCACAAAAAAAAAAATATTTTAAAGACTTCAGATTACTGTCTTGTTTAGTCTGAAAAAACAAGCAAGTCTAAAAGGAACCATCCTTTCTTGTCATGCTCCACAGTATGCATGTTGGAATGAAGACAGTGAAGCAGTATCTTTTATTTCCATTTTACAATGCAGTGCTGAAAAAGGAATATACTAAATAAGGGATACTTTAGGTATTTGTTTAAATATTATAATATATTACAGATGAACTTAGCATCTTAAATTTTAATCTAAAAAGATACAGATTTGGCTGGGCACGGTGGCCCATGCCTGTAATCCCAGCGGCTTGGGAGGCGGAGACAGGAGGATTGCAAGTTTGAGACCAGAGACAGTCTGCGTAACTTAGTGAGACCCTGTCTCAAAAAGTAAAAAAATGGGCTGGGGGTGCAGCTCAGTGGTCCAGCACTTGCAGAACATGCAAGCGCAAGGGCAGTACCACCAAAAAAAAAAAAAAAATACAGATTTGGGCTACTGGAATAGTATTTTTTTCTTTTTGCAGGATTTTGCTAATATAATGAAAATGCTGAGAAGCTTGATTCAAGATGGTTACACAGCCTTGCTGGAGCAGCGTTGCCGCAGTGCTGCCCAGGCCTTTACAGAGTTGTTAAATGGTTTAGACCCTCAAAAAATAAAGGTATCACAACTTGTTTCCCAGTGCTAATATACCTCAGATGAATTTAGAAGAGAATTAAGGCCTTAACTCGTATGTGTACCTTAGACCTTTCAGAGAGCGGATGAATCTCCTCCAGGTTGTGGGAAGCAGGTAATGCTTCCAGTTCAGACTTTGTGGTTACACTCAGCGTATAATCCATAATTTATACTTGCTCCTTGACCATTGTTTGGGTTCATTAGGCTCTTCTGACTCTTTCTGCTATTTAAAGTACTAACTCAAGGATTTAGACTCATTGAAATTCCATCTTTTTAGCCAGTAAGAAAGGATTAGGTAAATCAGTAGTTTAAGCAAAGTTGTAAAGAGCAAATGTCTTACTTAATCTGGCAGTAGTACTCACTTGCAAAAGAACTTTACTTTAATGAAAATATATTCTCATCTGTTGTGAACTGTGCCTCAAGAAACTCTGAGACATGGATTCTGTGTTTTAAATACTTAATAACAACACAACAGCTTATCTGTGCAAAATGTCTTTTGAGATTCTCTTTGATCTTTAACCCAGTCCTGTTGATTAGCGAGATGTTATTACACTTCTTTGTTGTGATGGAAAGTTAATATGATGCATATTGGACAGAATTATGTTCATATTTTTAATTCAAATATTTTTATCAACAGCAGTTGAACCTGGCCATGATTAACTATGTATTAGTAGTCTATGGACTTGCCATTTCTCTCCTTGGAATAGGACAACCTGAGGTAAGATTTGTAACAGAGATAATAAACAATTAAAATATGACATTGATTTTAGAAGATACATAAAAATTGTTTCCTTCTTTGTATGTTGTTGTTGTTAGACACCATCGAGTCTGTATACTTTCTTGAAAGTCTGAAATAGTTAAGTTTAAGTTTAATTTTGTTTGTGGGTTTATTTTATTTTATTTTGAGACAGTGTCCTGCTGTGTAGCCCAGGCTGGCCTCAAATTCACAGTCCTCCCGCCTTTACTTCCTCAGAGCTGGGCTAATTCTTTGTTTGTTTGTTTTTGCAGTGCTGGGGCCTCTAATCCAGGGTCTCATGCATGCTTTACAAGTGCTCTACCACTGAGATATAACCCTAGCCCATTATTTACTTTTCAATGGGAGGCTGGGTCTTGCTAAATTATGGAGACTGCCTCTGGCCTCGAACCTGCAGTCCTCCTGCTTCCTCCTCCCAAGTTTCTGGGATTACAGGTGTGTGTCACCATGCCCGGCTAGTTTGTGTTTTTTTATACAAAGAAAATTTTAGCAAGATGTGGTGGAACTCACATACAATTTTAGCATGTGAAGGTAGAGTCAGGAGAATCTGAGTTGGAGGTCGGTCTGGGCTCCATAGTGAGACCCTATCTCAAGAAAATAAAAACAAAAGAAAAAAGGAAAAAAATTATTTCTGGTCTAGCAGAAGAAGGTTATACTTGGAAAAAAGTGGGAATCTACTTTTTATTTACATAAAAAATAAAGAATATAATTTATCATGATAGGTAGGTTTCAGAAACAGTGTTGCAGGAAAAGGGCAAGTTGGAAAACATAAATATTGTGATTATGCTTACATAGAATTTCATACAGAGCAATACTATATGTTATGGATATCTATGGATCTTCTAAAAGTAAAAAAAAAAAGGGCTATCTTTACCTCAGATTTAATTAAGATAATTCCTGCATTTAGTGATGGAAGGTTAGAATAGACGTGAGAAGGTTAGAAAGGAGACGTCAGCTTTCCGTTCCGCTGTTTTATTAGAAAAACAAAACTAAAGATGATCTTGTTAACACGTCTTAGTTCTGGTGAGTACATGGGGATTTGATCATTTTTCAAGTGCAGGCTGCCCATGACTGTGTACGACTTGGTGTGTAGGTGTGAGTTCCTGTGATTTCCGTTGTTCACATTCCTTCTGTGCTCTCCTGAGATGCTCACTTACAGCACTGTTGAGTGTTGCAATTTTATCTTCCATGGCTTATGGTTTCTGTAAATACTAAGATGCTCTAGAGTTACCTCAGAAAGAATATACCCAGCCAACCTGAGCTCTGAGCTTAAACCTCAAATTACCACCAAGTTAAGATCAAAATTGTCTTTTGTGTTCCATTCATTTCCAGGAGTCCACAGTGCCTGAGGTTCATTTTTCTTATTGTTTCTGTGACAGATGGAATGTTTTCCATTAATGCCTGCCTATTTAATTCTATTTCCTAGTAGATTATTAGAGATGGTACTTCATGATTTTGACTGTCTCTTGACAGAATAATGTCATGTTTTGCCTTATCAAAATTGAACAAATAATGTATTACATTTGTGATTTACTGAAAAATTGGCTGATTTTTAAAAAAAGACACATAGGTATGGTAGAAGTTACTCATTAAAAAGATTTTCTTTCGGGTCGGGCGTGGTGGTGCACGCCTGTAATCCCAGCGGCTGAGGAGGTGGAGGCAGGAGGATTGCAAGTTTGAGACCAGAGGCAGTCTTCATAATTTAGCAAGACCCTGTCTCAGAAAGTTAAAAAAAAAAAAAAAAAATGGGCTGGGGGTGCAGCTCAGTGGTCCAGCTCCTACAGAGCATGAAGCATGAGGCCCTGGCTTCAAACCCCACTACTGCAAAAAAAAAAAAAAAAGAAGAAGATTTTCTTACAAATTGTCCCTCACGGAAGCCATGTAGTTATACCAATACAGCCCTTGTTTCAAACATTTTTGGAATACTTCCTTTGGAATTGACCTCAAAGATACATACAAGCTCCATTTTGTAGATGCCATTTCCTTTTTCACCCACAGTGGGTATTTCTTAGAACTAAGTATCTTTTGGAATTTGTCGCAAAATAAAGTTGATTAAAAGCACAAAGGTTTTCCACTGTTGAGAATATTCAAAAGAATGTGATCTAAGCTCTGTTAACGTTTTACTAAAGAACGATTTTAAAGACACAGCATTTGTCTTACGCCGGAAAACATTGTGATGATGTCATTGTAATGCCAGTTCTTCCAAGGGAGCAGCACTTACCAGGGTACGTGTTATGGTGTGTTTGCACCAAAATTAGTCCTTTTTTAAAACCATGAATTCCTATCTTTTTCCTGTTGGTAACAGGCCCCTTACACCAGTAAATGTTCCTATGTTTGGCTGTCTGATGTTTTCAGCAGGATTGGTTTTGTTGTATCTGAGTTTCCATATGATTGTCTTAGTAGCCACATCACGAGAAATTTATGTAATTTTTAAGAAAATGAAATATGGAGGCATAATTTTGCCATGTATTTTTTAATATTACACAGAAAGAATCAACTTTCAGATAAAGTATGTTATAGCATTTCTCTTTTTGTATAATTGTTTCTTGTTATTGCTATTAAAGGAATTATCTGAGGCTGAAAACCAGTTTAAGAGGATTATTGAACACTACCCCAATGAGGGACTTGATTGCTTGGCCTACTGTGGAATTGGAAAAGTATATCTGAAGAAAAACAGGTTAGTAGAAGTGGCTTCAGGCTGATAACTCACTTGAAGTGCAATGTAATAAATGATGATTCCTTTTCTGGAATTATTTTGGTATCTTATCATTATGGGATGCTATAATTGTGATTTACTTTGAGCAGCTAACATCTTAGTATCAATTATTAAAGCGAGGCCAATCAGTACATTTCCTAGTGCTTCCTAATTTTGAATCTAAAAAGTCAACAAGAGAGTAATTTGACCTGAAAGATTTAATATATCATCTATAAATGGTAACTAAACTGATAAAAACTAATGCTTTAAAACTCTGATTGTATAATTTTGTGGCCAAATAACAATTTCCAAAATTAAAAAAAAAAATCTGTGAAAACAAGAGATACATCTTCAAAGACATCATGAGTTAAGCAAAAAAATGTATTCTATGACCTATTATAATTGGAATCCTAACTCAAAGTTGAATATATAATTTCGTATCTCTTTGTTTTCTCACATTGGCTGTATGGCCTTTAGGGGACAGGGTTATGTCTTGGGCTTAAAAAAAAATCTCTGTTCCTGCCACTTGAACTCATATAGTGGTAGGTTAGGTTACTTTATAAAGAAATAAGTGTTGACTATCATTCATAACTTTTAATTATCTTTAAGTTTTCATCTAACTTTTTAATGGAATTTTTTGGGAATTTTTTGGGAACCCAGTATGCATAGAACTGCCTTTACATATTTTTAAAGACTAAAGAAATTTCTTTTTCTGGGTATGGTGGCATACGCTTGTAATTCCAGCAATTCAGGAGGTAGAGGCAGGAGGATTGTCAAGTTTGAGGCCAGAAGCAGCCTGCATAACTTAGTGAGACCTTGATTCAAGATAAAAGAGTCAAAAATGGGCCAGGAGTGTGGCTTAGTGGTAGAGTGTTTGCAAAGCAACACCCTCAGTACCACAAAAAAAAAAAAAGAAGAAGAAGAAAGAAAGAGAAGACAATTCTCTTTATAAAGTTATTGTCTGGGTACCTTGAACTATATTAAGGATCAGGTAGATGTAAGGGCAGTGAGGATTTAGGAATAACTTTTATGAACAGTAAATGAAATTATTTTCAAAGGATAGTATAAATTATTTAAGACACACCTCTTTTTTTTTTTTTTTCTTTTTTCCTCCAGTGCTGGGGATTGAACCCAGGTCCTTGCACATGCTAGGCAGATGCTCTACTACTGAGCTACATCTCCAGCCCAGGACACATCTCTTTAATGCAGTGGTCACATGCAGATACTCAGAGTCTAGGAGTGCAGCATAAATCTGTGAAGTCATGAGGATTATGATAAACTGAAAAGTCTTTGCCATATCAAAAGGCATTTACATTTTAATTTCTAAATAATACAGTGTGGGGTAAATGTTTGATATGCTACTTTTTGTCATTCTAATGTGCAGTTTCTGGTTCATATATCTGGTTGATAACTGTCATAGATGGTGGTGTAGCTTTTCTGCACATGAATCTTTTCTATTTCTGTATAGGCGAAAGTGAGTTTTTAAATTGGGAATCCATTTCAGAAGAGGAAAAAGCAAAAACTCTTTATTCTCTAGTCTGAAAAGAAGAATAAAGACTTGATTAACCCTATAATCCAGTACTTCAGTGTTCTTTTGTTGAATGAGACACTTTCAACTTTAGAAGATTAGTTTTCACCTTAATAATAAAGCCAGAGTCCAGGACAGAATTCTGTTTAGTTTATGTTACTATAATAGCAAGCACCAATAATACCTTAGTTTTTTAAAAAAAGTTTAGATTACATTGACTATTTCTGTCTAATGATGTATCACATGTACTCTTCCTAGTATGCTTGAGGTCTTGGTAACTTTGGCTGTGATGAATGAAAATATAATGTTACATCTTTAATATTTTTTTCTTCCTAATTATGACTTTAGATTTCTGGAAGCTCTCAATCACTTCGAAAAAGCAAAAACTTTGATTTGTCGTCTTCCTGGAGTGTTAACTTGGCCCACAAGTAATGTGATTATTGAAGAGTCTCAGCCAGAAAAAATAAAGGTAACTGTTTATTTCGTCAGGTGTTTCTTATTAGCTGTGAGAGCCCATTTGCACTGACCTACTCAGGTATTAGAAGACAGAGGTACTGTATCCACAGCTCCCTGACATGGATTTCTCCTTTAAGACTAACAAAAGTCACTGACATTTATTGCATGCTTCCTGCGTGCTAGTCACATACCATCAGTTCACCATCACAGTTTTCCTTACAGCAGCCCTATGAGTTGGGTACTGTGATCATTCTAATTTACAGATAAGGAAGATTAAGTTTAGAGAGGGTAAGTGATGAGCTCAAGGTTAAGCAGCAAGGAAATGGTGGAGCTGGAACTCGAGTCTAGGCATTCTGCCTTCAGAGTGTGCATTATTAAGCACTATGCTCTACTGGTTATACCTAGGGGATTGTACAGCATTGTTATTTTATTATAGTCACAGTAAGACTCAGAAAATATGAATTTAAAGTCATGTCCAGAGCCATAAAGACTCTTTACTAGTTCTGGAAAGACTTATGTATGAATTGACTGAGTTAGGCCTTTACTTATGGTCAACCCTCTCAGGTACTCAGAACTTTCTTTTGACCGAAGGTTTTTAAATCACCAGTCATCTTTTAGAACTCGATTAAAAAGCAGACAAAGGACCCAAAGAGACATTTCTGCAAAGAAACTAGAGGTGACCAATTAGCACAGTATCATTAAGCATCAGGGAAATGCAAATAAAAACTACACTGAAGTATCACTTCACATCCACTAGGATCTGGGTAGACAGTAAGTGTTTGCAAGGATGTGGAAAAAATAGAATATTCATACATTGCTGGTTATAATGTAAAATGGTGCAGCCACTTTGGAAAAATAGTCTTGACAGTTCCTGAAACCATTAAACATAGTTAACTATTTGATCTAGCAGTTCTCCTTCTAGATATGCACAGAAAAAGGAAAACATGTTCTCACAAAAAGTTGTACATAAACTAGGAGCTATGTCACACACCTGTAATCCCAGCTAACTTGAGAAGTTGAGGCGGGAGAGTCAGTAGTTCAAAGCCACAGGCAGCCTGCGCAACATAGTAAGACTTTGTCTTGAAATCAGAAATATAAAAAGGGGCCCAGGAGTATGGTTTAGTGGTAGAGCACTTGCCTAGCATATATGAGACCCTGGATTAAATCCTCCAGTACTGCAAAAAAATTTTTTTTAATTTCACATGAAATTCACAGAAGCATAATTCGTAACAGCCAAAAAAGGGAAGTAGCCCAAGTATCCATCAGGCAATGAATGGATAAATAAAAAGTACTGGTACACCTAAAAGATTTTAGGGTCCTAACTCTTGAGGGGGAATGTTACGTGTTAGCTTAGCTATTAGCTATTAGCAGGCAATATGGGGGAAAAGGGGATTAAAAATGACTCCTGCTGTTTGGCAATGATAAATGAAGTCACATGTGTTTCTGAAGACATTGGAAGGACATTTTCAAATAGGTCCTACACCCTATCCAAGCCATTGAGCTATTTACAAAATGAAGACCCTAGGCCTGTGTCACGCTGGGCACCAGTGGTGATGTCACACTGGGCATGCCCTAATTTGAATAAAACTAGAAGGAACAAGTACCCACTCTGTCTTCTTCCACAGGTACTCTCGCTCACGTGCTCTCCCCCTCTTTCCCTCCCTCCCTCTCCCCCTCTCTTTCCCTCTCTTCCCTTCTACTCTCCCACTTCCTCTGCACTCCTAGCTGTTCTCCAACAGTCACGTGCATGCCTCTCTTCTTTTGGGCTTACCATTTTCTTTGTCTATCCAAGGTACTTTTCCTTCTAAAAGCCTGCTTAACTCTCCTGTTCTCTGGCTTCTTTACCTTCCCCTTGGGAATAGGAACTTCCTTATGCCAGTTCACCCTGGGAAGGCAGTTTTTCCAACTTTGAGGTTTACCTGAGCTTCTCCGGGTACCTCAGTTTTCCCTGTAATTATTCCTTAGAGGTCTATAATCCTTAATAACTTTGTGTGTATTCTCTACTATAAAAAAAGTACTGGTGTATGCCACAACATGGATGAACCTTGAAAACACTACATTAAGTAAAAAATTTAAAAATTCAAAACAGATAGACCACATAGTGTATGATTCTATATGAATCACATGGAATCTCCAGAACTGGCAAATCTACAAGAGAAGGATGTGGCAATCCACTCCTGAAGTCATCCCCAATCAGCCATTGAAAACCGTGTTAGAGTGTATGAGTCGGACTCTACCCGACAGCACCTAACAACAATGATGATGCTGAAAATATTTTGATGTCAAGAGACTTTTGAAATCACAGCATTTTTATTGATACATTACTGTTATAATAGTATCATTTTTATTTTGCTTTAGATGCTGTTAGAAAAATTTGTTGAAGAATGCAGGTTCCCTCCAGTGCCAGATGCCATTTGTTGCTATCAGAAGTGCCGTGGATACTCCAAAATCCAGATATATGTAACTGATCCAGACTTTAAGGTAAATAATGAATGTACAGTGGGATGTTAACTGGCAAAATTATGTCTTGAGATGAATTCAGAATAAGTTCTGTTGTTGGAGGCTCCTGCTAAATTCTCTGCCTCGCTAGCAGTTTTATGTC
The DNA here is from genome assembly GCA_007922755.1 of Pedetes capensis. Taxonomy (NCBI): domain Eukaryota; kingdom Metazoa; phylum Chordata; class Mammalia; order Rodentia; family Pedetidae; genus Pedetes; species Pedetes capensis. The sequence goes on along the minus strand of VMDO01000355.1, from coordinate 189,046 downwards.
CTCATGCCTGCTCCTTCCCCTAGGTTTACTTAGGTCTGCACCATTTTACATGGAAACCCAGAGCCACCAAAGTAAGCACTGTGGGCTGGGGTGGTGTCCTGAGAAGGCAGGCTAGCTAATTCCATTTCCTCCTCCAGCCACTGTTTGATGTAGCTGCCTCATCCTTAGAACATGGAAAACAAAATGAGATTGTTACCTTTGATTTACTGCATTTCTAATGTCTTATAAAATTTGAGAATGTAAAGGCCATTGCAGTCACTGAATTAGCCCCGAAACATCTTACTTGATTGATTAAATTATTGGTTTAGTCAAGAAGATAGTAGCTGCTCAGTGACCCACTATCTCTGGCTAGTTGATCAGGTGTTTATAAAATGTTTATAAAACATTTGATGTACTGTATTATAAAGGATAATGCACCACCTTTAGTGATACCTGCTGTGGAAATGAAGATGTCAGTTAAGTTCTGTATGTCCAGAACTAGGCATTTGGGATACAGAAGTAGTACAGTCCCCCAAAATGAGATACTATTATATTTAGTTATACCTATCAGGTCAGGATTTAACTCAGTTGGTAGAGTGCCACTGTGCAGTCTGAAGCCCTGGGTTTGATCCCCAGCACTGCAAAAACGGGAGAAGGACGTGGCAGCCCACTCCCGAAACAATCCCAAAACAATCAGCCATTGAAAACTCTGTGAGGGTTGATATATGAGTCCGAGAGGACGTGATGGCACCTAACAACCAGAAGAAGCTATATCTGTCAGTACCAGTACAACAGATCTCTTTGTCTTAATATGTGTGCTATGAGTGAATGAGTGGGTGTACAAAGATATCTTTTAAATCTGAACTAAAGTTTTTTGAAACTCCAGGGTTTTATACGAATCAGCTGTTGCCAGTACTGTAAAATAGAATTTCACATGAACTGCTGGAAGAAGTTAAAAACAACCACCTTTAATGATAAAATAGACAAGGTGAGATATAATAAAATTGTCTGGATTTTTTAGTATGCTTATTGTATGCATGTTGTTTTTTTTCTCTAAAACTAGTCAAAGTCTTAAGTGAATAAATTCCTTCCTGAGCATTGTAGGCATAATCAGAAAATTTTAAATTATAGGAGTATTTTGTTGTTGTTGTTAGGGTTTTTTTGTTTTGTTTTGTTTTGTTGAGACAAGGTCTCACTGGTAACCCACACTGACCCGGGACTCACTACACAGACGAGACTGGCCTTGACCTTTCCTCAATCCTCCTGCCTCAGCCTCTAGAGTACTGGGATTACAGGCATGCACCACCACGCACAGCTTCAATAAAATGGAAGATTTTCTTTTGTTTTATTTTATACAACTCTAAAGGCAGTAACCATAGAGGCCCTTAGTAAATTACTTAACTAACTTTTGTTTTATGATTCCTTTTTTTAACTTGTTTTTATTAGTAATTTTTAATGTACAACTTAATGGGCCTCACTGTGACATTCCCATGCATGCATTTCATTGTACATTGCTCACGTTAACTTCCCCTTTACCTTCCCATGACCCTCCTCCCACAAGCCCTCCCTCTCCACCAGTGGTCTCCTTTCTTATGGTCAAAAATAAACATTTTATTGCTTAATTTTAAAATATAAATCTTAAGTTATGTACTAACAATTTTAGTCCTTCAGAGATCTTTCAGCTAATCATTAGGAAGTGTTGATGTAGAATTTAATAAGGTAATTTGAACTAAGAAATCCACTTAAATTTTAGACTGCCACTTCCCATGGGGGATTTTCCTATTATTAAGAATACTTTGACCCCAGTGCCGTGGTGCACACCTGTAATCCCAGCATCTCAGGAGGCTGAGGCAGGAGGATCTTGAGTTTGAGGCCAGAGGCAGTCTGTACAATTTAGAAGACTATCTGAAAATAAAAAAGTTTAAAAAGGGGCCGAGAGTACAGCTCAGTGATAGAGTACTGTCCTAGCTTATCATAATTTTACAACCTTATTTGCATTAATAAAATTTCTGTTACATACAACCTATGGTCTTAAAAAAAAGAAAACCTTTTTCTACACTACATGAGTCTGTCTAGACAGTTTTTCTTTCCATCCCTTTTTCCTGATTTTTTGAGATAGGATCTTTCCATGAAGCCCAGACTGGCCTGGAACTCACTGTGTAGACTAGGTTAGCCTTGAACTCAACATTGATCCTCTTGCCTCAGCCTCTTCAGTGCTGGGATTATAGGTATGTGCCACCATGTCCGGTGGTTAACTAGAGATAGAATACTGTGACCAAAAACTGTTGCCATTGAGTTATTCTTACTAAACCCTTAAGTTGTATTGCGGGGTCAGAATAGATGCCCCAGGTGATGCCAGGTGTTTTAGCACTTAACCTAGGTGTGGGGACATGCAGCTTGGGTAATATGTGACCCCAGAAGCACGATACCAGTTAAAATTAAATTGAGTTTCTCTGTATACTTACTCTCCCTTCACGGTCTTAACCATTTCCATGATTCTGAATACTAGACCTCTATAAATCATTCAGCTTTCACTAAGATATGCTGAAGTAATGTACAACCCAAATGTCTTCTGTCTTGCAATGAGAAGTTCATTTCTTGGTTACATTACTTATCCTGACGTTTTCAGTTGTTGGCCAGGGTTGACCTGTGCCAGCTCTGTTTTGTGTGCTGTGTTCTTTGTTTCTGAACCCAAGTTGAAGTGTGGCCCTTTTCTGGAACATGTTCTTAGTCAGAGGGAAAAGAGCAATGGCCAGTCCATGAAGTATTTCTTAAAGCTTTACTTCAACATGGTGTATGTCATCGTCAATTCATCATCATTGACCAAAGCAAGTCAGAAGTAGATTCTTCCTACAGGGGCCTCTGAAAGTCACATGGCAATTAGCAGAAACATCAGTGCTCTCTGAAGAAGGTTTTACACTATATTTTGATGGTGTTTGGTGGTCAAAGTGGTATGTATGTTTAGGTTTATCCATCTTAGATTCAACATTCTTCTTTTCAAAATCAAATAGGATTTTCTGCAAGGAATTTGTCTTACGCCTGACTGTGAAGGAATCATTTCTAAGATTATCATCTTCAGCAGTGGTGGTCAAGTTAAATGTGAAGTAAGTACCAAATCATGACTTAAATCTTTTTTAGGAAAAAACTCGTTATGTCATTTAATAAAATATGGGAAATATTGGATGTATATTGCAGTGAAATATTTTCACATTGTTTTATTTCCTAATAGGGGAAAATGATGTTTTACATTTTAGTTTTACTGTTTTACTCTTCTTGATAATTTTGTTTTCTTGATGTCCCACAAACTTTTGGATATTGGTAGGGGTGTAGACTTTTAAGAGAGGGGAAGAATACTTTGAGGGATGACCTTTAACCTCACTACATAGGGGTTAGAGGAGTGGACAGCTATAATAGCATTTATAGTTTATTGGATCTTTTGCTTGCTCTTAATTTTTAAAAATTCTTCCTAAAGTGTGTCTACTCTCTTGTTCCTCTTTTCGATAAATTATTTTGTTAAAGCTTTCTGGGCTTTTGTCTGGGTCAGAGCATCATCATTGTTCTCAATCAAACTGAACATTGACTGTGTGCTTCTGCAATACTTGTTACTTGTGGTTTTGTGTTGTTCTATGTCATGGGAGTATGAGACAAATTTTGGATGTCTTTGTTTTATTTAAAGTTTGAACACAAGGTCATAAAAGAAAAGGTTCCTCCAAGACCTATTCTGAAACAGAAATGTTCTAGGTAAGATTTTTAACAATCAGTGGTTTTATGATGTCTCTTAGAATATAATTCTGTTAAACACAGATTTATAAATTAGACTGTTTTTAATTGGCTGTGTACACATATATCAAAATAAGTACTTTTTAATGATTTCATAGATATTTAAAACTTACTGAGCTGGCCTAGAATGGTTAAATACTAAAAACTTGAATCAGAGTCATTGTAAGTAAAATTATATTTCATGTGTGAGATTATGTTTGAGTTAACAGATTTGGCATTTAGGTAGAAGTGATATTTAGCTCTCAGTTGTTTAAACTTTAATTCCAAAAGCATTTTTCCTTTTTATCGCTTTTCAGCAAACATTTTGAACCAATGGCTATTTCTTAACCTTGAAATACTCAATATTCTGTCTAAATTATTCACCTCTCTGTATCTTTTTGTTCAGATCAAATAATTCCAATCCTTTTTTCTTTTCTTTTTGGTCCTTCTTTGTTTTTCATTCCAAAAAGTATTTTTTTTATAATTTTTAAAATCATTTGTGACCAAGAAAAAGCAAAAGAAAAGATTAACAGAATTATTTGTTGGAACGAATTCCCTCTAGCCACGTTAAACAAATTCCCACATTGTAGGACATTATTGGGATGTGCAAATAATACTTTACTATGGGATCTTTCTTTGAAATGGGAGTTTACATATTCTATCTTGCAAAATAATTTGTTCTGTTCCTATTTACATTATGCAGTAATTCATATATATGAAAATAATATCTGTGCAATTGGTACATTAGAAGTCAGAAGTCTAATTGGTAATTAGAAGTCAGTCATTGAAGTTCTTGTTTTCGTGAAACAAGTACCGTTATTTCTACTTAATTGATGGCACATAACAATAGGTTTTTATGTTGAACAAAATATGTAGGACAAGTTCTAACTAAAAAGGAAAATGTCTCATCTAGTGCTTGGAGAATATTTTCTACAATAGGCAAAGAAAAATAATTTGTTGAGCTTTTAACAGAGATAAATGATCACTAATTGTAAGTATTTATCAGCCTAGAGAAGCTAAGACTGAAAGAAGACAAAAAATTGAAGAGAAAGATCCAAAAACAAGAGGCAAAAAAATTAGCACAAGAACGAATGGAAGAAGACTTAAGAGAAAGTAATCCACCTAAAAATGAAGAGCAGAAAGGTAAGCAGAAGTCCAAGGCATGATAAGAATAGTATACACTTCTTTAAAAATACTTAGGAATATTCATTTTTAAGTCCTCATATTAGTCATCATTAAAGTGAAATACAGATTTTGGTTAATACTTTAAGGTTGTTGTTAGGTGCTGTTGAGTTGGGTCCAACTCATAGCAACCCTATGTATGACAGAACAAAACACTCCCCTACACTGTGCCATGCCCAGCACTATGTCAGTGCTTCTCTGTTCTTCATGGGGTTTTCAATGGCTGATTGTTTTGGGAGTGGGCTGCTGGGTCCTTCTCCCAAGTATTTTAATACTGGGATTTAGCTCAGTTGATAGAGCACTGCCCTGCAGTCTCTGAGGACCCGAGTTCAATTCCCAGCACTGCAAAAATGGGAGAAGGACCTGGCAATCCACTCCCAAGGCAATCCCGAAACACTCAGCCATTGAAAACTCTAGACAGCACCTAACAACAAGTATTTAAATACAGATTTCAGTTAGCATGTTAATACTGTCCTTTGTTACTCTGAGACAGTTAGTAGATTAGTGTGAAGAGCACTCATTTTAGAAGCAATATGCAGGGATTCACATGCTGCCCTGCTACTAACTATAGGCAAACTATATTTTCTCTGTAGTGAAGGTAGACATAATATCTGCCAAGCATATTGTACGTTGGACAGTGTACTGTGAATTCTGCTATGTGGATTTAGCTTCCAACTTGTTAAACTATACATTAACTATTAATTATATAAAATAATGCTGATTTCAAATAAAGATGAAGTTCATGAAGATCCCATATAGATTATGCAGCCCAGCCTTTTATTTTATGCTCATCCTCCCTTTATTCCCTGGTCAACGCAGGAATGTCTCATAGGTAATTTTACTATTCTTGTGTATATGTTGGCTGGTATGTTTCAGTTTTGAGTTGAAGTTCAAGTTTTTCCCATCTTCTGCTATTGTATGTTCCCAAAACGAAATGTTTTCCACTTACTGTTTTTCATCTAGTATTCCAATAACATTTTTCAATTCTATCAAAATGATCTTTTGCACTGAAAAGTTTTTCAGTGAATATATTAATTTTGCGTGCTTAAAGACTAAGCATATTCATTGAATCTAAGGTTTAGTGGATGAAGCTGGGTTAGGGTTGAGGTAAGAAACCTCTTTGCAGAGGAAACAGTTGTAGACATAATCACTTGAATGTTACAGAATGACAGGCATAAAGTACTCACTTTTTATATGTTTGGTTTAGTATGAACTTTTATTTATTTTCAGAGGTATTAAATGCTTATATTCCTGCTTTAAAGTTTCTTAAATTGTTTATGTAAAACATAATCAGTCTGAGTCATTTTGTTATGTAATGTTCCATTAGTTCTAAGTTCATATCTTTGAAAATGAGTCCTCTTTATGCCTTTAACTAACCTTTGCTGTCTCTCCTTAGAAACTGTAGGCAGTGTTCAGAGTTGTCAGTTCCTTGATGACAGAATTCTGCAGTGCATAAAGCAGTATGCTGACAAGATTAAATCTGGTGTGTTGAATACTTCCAAGCTTCTCAAAGAATTGCTTTCCTGGAAAGTTTTGAGCACAGAAGACTATACAACATGTTTTTCTAGCAGAAATTTTCTCAATGAAGCAGTGGACTATGTTATTCGTCACTTGATTCAAGAAAAGAATAGAGTAAAAACAAGAGTATTTCTGCATGTTTTGAGCGAGCTTAAAGAAGTGGAGCCCAAACTGGCCACCTGGATCCAGAAACTTAATAGCTTTGGTATGTCCTTTTCTATTCTAGAGTGATGTAGTTGAGAAAGAAGGATAAATGAACTCCTCTGAATCCTTTTTCATTTTCTTGTCTCACCATTTGTGACTTTTTAAATGCATGACTAGCCAGGCATAGTGGCACTTGCTTGTAGTACCAGTGACTCAGTAGGCTGAGGCAAGAGGATCACAGATTCAAGGCCAGAGGCAGCCTGTATAACTTATCAAAACCTTGTCTCAAAAAATTAGAAGGAATGAATGAATGAGTAAATAAGAATTCCTGGCTGAGTCTACACATACAATTTTTAAAAATAAAATAAATCTATGTCTATGGTTAGACTGTGTATTACATATTTTGGACATGTTGTCAGGAGGGACCAATCCCTGGAGAAAGACAAATGTTTGGGAGAGTAGTGGATCAGTGAAAAAAGGAAGACCTTCAACTAGATGGGTTGACAATAGTGTCTGCAACAATGGGCTTAAACATACAAAACTTGATGTGTTTGGCACACTGTCGGATAGTGTTTCATTCTGTTGTGCACAGGGTTGCTGTGAGTCGGACCTAACTCAATGGCACCTAACAACAACAACATACATTTATATGGCTAACAATACTATCCACCCATACTCATAATTCTTATGTTTTTATAGATAGATCACAGTATACCTTTTCAAAAGACGTAAACCAAAGAAAAGTCAGTCAGTAAGGAAATCCAGACTTGTATTATGCTAGATTATTTGTAAATGTGTAAGGTCTGTCAATACTGGACACAACCATGTGTAAATAGCACACCCTGGAGTCTGCTCCCTATGGAGTGCCTTTTGGGATTGTGTAGTTCAGTAGCTGTGTTGAGAAAGGAAAATAAACTAAAATTCAGGTTCCATGAAGAAAAATTTAAAAGGACAAATGGATGGGACTAATTGCTGAGGATCACCCCAGGCAAATCTATGTCTAAGGATTGAGAGAAACATATCCTGGGGTTGAACTAGACTATTATGAATCACAGGATTATACAACTCTGAAACTCCACTTACTTTCCTGATTTGGCTGGAAGACGGGAAGGTTGAGGAAGACACCCTTCTCCCCGATGCAGACTCTTTGCCCAAGACCATACAGGGACGGCAGAAGGCACTTGGAGATATATAAGTTGTCTAACACTTGGTAGCAATGCTTTGTGCACCTAACAAGGGCACTGTTTATTGTGGTGAGTAGGATAGCAACATACCTGGCACAGTAGTTGATTCAGTTAGTAGCTGTTAAATGAATGACTAAAGGAAGCTGCAGAAAAGAGAGCAGTGTCTCTCAACAGACATCCAGAAAGTGAGATCTGCCCAACTTCTGTCATCCACTACCACCTGCCTGAGTTTTTAGAGGCGTGTGGCTGTACATCTCTAGGGCTCCTAAGATGAAACTTATTCATTTTTATTGGTGGAAACAAAGTAAGATGGCAGCAAGCTTGGCATAGTCAAAGAGATAAACACTCCTGCATTGAGCGTAGGTCTCCACGAGTTTCTGGTCCCAGAAAATTACTCTTAAGTGTAATGGTTCCTAGTATGTATCAGAAACATGAATTATAAAGTTGTTGCTGACTTTAATCTTTAGAGGATAGACTCATGACTGGAGTAAGCTTGTCTGGGTTATACTACATGCGAACAAGTACCAGCCACTGTTCATTCAGCTGAATGCAGTGTTTGAGCTTTGCAGTTCTCTGACAGGAAAACGTGGATACGTTTTTTGATGTAATCTATACTTATTCTGAAGATTAAAGGTACCATTTTAATAAGTATGTATGCATGCTATTTAAAGTTGCAGTTTCTGTTGAAGGTTGTAAAATGAGTTCAAGCATGTCAGTTAGAAAGCTCTTACCCTATCCCTGAGGTAAAGCAAGTAATTTCCAATTCTAGAATGTTACTCCCTTTTCATGGTCTATACAGGAGTCACATCATGAATATTTAATATAAGAGAGGCCAACTTATATGTCCAGCAAAAAAGTGGAGGGAGAGAGAAAGAAATAGAGCAAAATGAGGGAAAATGAACATTTCAGTTGTAATATGGTCTGCCTGCACTCCCTGCAGGGAGCGCATGCTCTGATGGAAGCCTGGTTAGGGAATGTGAATGTATTTCTTCGTTGGCGGTTCCCTTAAACCTTATATTGTGTGAGCATTTTATGTGGTCAATGGTTCTGGTGTTCATAAAGACGTTGATTTCTTATGCAACATGACTTGTACAAATTAACTTTGGTCTGGAAGAATCAGCAGTCCAGAGTAATTTTGATAAGTAGTCTCTGTTTCATTTGCTGACTTGAGAACCTCAAGCACATGCAAGAGGTGACAGTGCTGTGTCCCAGGCATGATGCAGAAGTGGAATAGATTCCCTTTCTGCTCTTGGTGACTCAGTAAGGGGTGAGGCCTCACCATCCTTTCTGTGGGAATGTATGCGGTTGTAGCCATTTAGTTTTCTGACTTAGCAAATGGAGAATAAACTTGCTAGTTCATCAATTAGAATGAAAGTCATTATGAATTAGTGAAAAAATTGGTATTGTGCTATGATTTTTTTTTTTTTAATAGTACTTGGGAGTTGAACCCAGGACTTCACACATACTTTGCAAGTGCTCTACCACTTTGCTGCGCCCCGAGACCATTTTTAAAATTTTTTATTTTGAGTCAGGGTCTCACTAAATTACTCAGGTTGCCTCTGCCCTCAAACTCTTGATCATTCCTGCCTCAGCCTCCTGAGTCACTGGAATCACAGGCATGCAGCACTCTGCCCAGTTGGTATTGTGGTTTCCACCTTCATTTCCTCAATATTAAAATGAAATGATTTGGAGCCAGTGATCTGTGTGTTCTGTTTTACATCAAAATTCTAATATTCTTAGATTCTACTTAGTTTTAATTTATTACCTTTCACTCTACATGTACATCCTATTACTCTGCCCAGTTGATATTATGGTTTTAAAGAATTTTAATGTCAATACTATCATCTCTTAAGTAGAATAAGTAAGTTAAGGGCAGTGGCTTGCGCCAGTAATCCCAATGATTTGGGCGGTGGAGGCTGGAGGATTGCAAGTTCAAGGCCAGATGCAGCCTGCATAATTTAGTGAAAAATGGGCTAGCAGTGTGACTTAGTGGTAAAGTATCTGCAAAAGCATGCAGAAGGCCCTTGGCTCAACTCCACAGTACTGCAAAAATAAAGTAAGTATAATCATAGAAGCCTTTGGCCCATTTACTCAAGTAATAAATAAGAATTATTGTAATTAGCATGCCATCATTAAATGGTGCGTCAATGCATAATAGCTTGACTACGTCTGTTCTCAAGCACTGTGAACCTCAGCAGTTGACCACAATCTGTTCTGGAAGGCTGATGGAATGCCAATCAGTTCGAGTACTGAGCACTTTCTTTCTCATAAGAAAAATGTGAATGTGTTTATTGGTTCCAGCGCCATACTGAATAGCTAATTCAGACATGCATGTATGCCATTCACATACTTAGCCATGAGTTCTTTTTTTAATTGTTGTTGGTCAAGGACTGAAATGTTTGAGCATATAGCAGTTCAGGTGCCGAGGTGCCACTGCATTTAAATGTTTTCATTGAAAATATGAGCAAACTTTAAATGGAACCACTTCCAGAGATGTGAAACTCAGTGTGATTTTACTAAAGTAAATAATTTTTTTTCCTTCTTGTGATTTGAGTTTTGTTTTTATTACAGGCTTGGATGCCACAGGATCTTTTTTTTCTCGATATGGGGCATCTCTTAAAGAGCTTGATTTTAGTATCATGACTTTCCTCTGGAATGAGAAATATGGCCATAAGCTAAACTCTATAGAAGGAAAGCAACTTGATTACTTCTATGAGCCATCATCATTAAAGGAAGCCCGTTGTTTAATATGGCTGCTAGAAGAACACAGAGACAAGTTCCCAGCACTGCACAGTGCTTTGGATGAGTTCTTTGACATAATGGGTATGTGAACCAAGTTTAAATTTATGTTACAGTTAATCCTAGTGGAAAACATCTGTGAGGGACCTAGCTTATTTAAATACTTAATGAAGAAAATAGTGAAAATTCTTACGGTATAATTATTTTTTGTATGTGAGTGGGATAATTAGCAGTAATGAGGTTTTGTTTTGTTTTGTTTTGTTTGAGGTACTGGGGTTGAACCCAGGGCCTTGTGCCTGCATACTTTACAGGTGCTGGACCACTGAGCTGTGCCCCCAGCCCATTTATTTATTTATTTTTTACTTTTTGAGACAGAGTCTCACTAAGTTATGCAGACTGCCTCTGGTTTCAAACTTGTGATCCTCCCTCCTCAGCCTACGGAGCCACTGGGATTATAGATTATAGGATTATAGGCGTGTGCCACCGCTCCACTCAGGGGCAGTGATGAGTTTTTGATAAGGAGTGATTAAAGTGCTACAGGCTTCAAAGGGAAGGCCCAGCAGTTTGGTTCTCTCAGTAAGAGGAAACCCATGGAAGAAAGGGGGAGTCTGAGGTGGACTATAAGTGTGAAAGTGGAATTGGCCGGTGAGTGTTGGGGCTTAGAGAAGTAGGGTGGGCCTGTGGATGTAATAGCATGGAGTCCAGCTTGGCAAAATAGGCCAACTAACAGTAGATTACTTAGCTTTTCTTGAACCTTCATTTCCTCAATATTAAAATGAAATTATTTGGAGCCAGTGATCTGTGTTCTGTTTTATATCAAAACTCTAATATTCTTAGATTCTACTTAGTTTTAATTTCTTACCTTTCACTCTACATGTATGGGAGAAGGGCCTGGAAATCCACTCCCAAGGCAATCCCAAAACAGTCAGCCATTTAAAACCCTATGAGGGTCGCTATGAGTCAGAGACCGACTCGACGGCACCTAACAACAACAACAACTCTATATGTACATCCTATGATAATCTCTTCCCCTCTTCCCTTAGAACCAACTGTCTATTTCACATATTGTTAGAAGTTAGGCTCTCAAATTTCATGCTATTTGTTTTAACAAGTACGTTAAAAAGTCAGGCTTTAACAGTCACTTGTTATAAAGTTGAAATGCAGTATAAGAAACTTAAAGGCTTATCTTTGTTTTGATTCTTAGGAAAACATATTTTATCTTCTCAGGTTATAGTTGCTGGCTGAAGGTGACATGCTATTTGATAGGCTGAATTTAACGCCATTAGTTTGTTTCCAGTGGTGATAAAATACTGTCCTGGGACTAAGCTTACAAAACCGGATGCATGTTTGGGTCACACAGCAGGACAACTAAAAAGGACACACTTCCCTCTCAGTGTGCATTCTTCCCAGTTCTTAGGTTCTGTGCCTGACATACTCAGTGTATCCAGCTGCCACTACTTCTCTGCTTTCAGTCAGGGAGTCAGAAGCCATCAACCAAAATTACTGGCCATCTCAACATATTTTCAAGTCTGATAGCTCTGTCTCTTCACCTCAGATAGTTTCAGTTTTATCTCTTTTCATTTAAAAAAGTATTATATTTCTTAAAACTTTCCAAAATACATTAATCTTACATATCAGGGAATTCAGTAACTTCATCAGTGCTATGATAATTGCAACCCCAACTTCTTTCCTTAGAAATTTCTGTATAGACAGCCAGGGGTCCCTTAAAAGCAGTATGACTAAATCTATTTAATGTATCTCAAAGACCTGTTTTTCCTAAATTTATCTTGGTTAATAACATTGTTATATCTCTAGTTCTTATGTAGGAAACTCTGGGGTTAGTCTCAGTTCTTTTCTTTTCCCAATTACTGTTAAAACTACTTTGTCAATCACCACTCTGAATAAACTTTATCTCTAATCTTTTGTTTTCTGTCCATTCCACTTCCCTAAGTCAGAATCTTAGTTATCTGTCCATGATTAGACTATTGCAGTAGCCTCCAAACTGGCCTCCCTCTTACCTTCTTCTGACATTGCCACTAGCGACTCTTCTAGAACACGTGTGTCTGAGTCACTGTTCTGTCCAGGAACAGTGTTAGTTTTGCCTGTATATCATAGCCACATCTGTTTGGGCTCGTCATCACTCTCCCTGTCTGCCCTCTGAGCACACATCCCACTCGTACTGTTCCCACACTGCCCTTGTGCTTTCCTGCCTCCTGTCATTGCTCATGCTGTTCCCCGAGTCACATGCTCCCCTTTGCCTGTTCATTTCATGTGTGACTTAAATGTCCATTCCTTGGGCCTTTCCCCTAAGGACTTTATTACTATATCAGCTCTGCTGCCATTTTATTTCATTGTACCCTGTAAAATTGGGTTATAGGTGTTTTGTCTTTTTGGCAGTAGAATGTAAGTCCATCAATGCGAGTGACTGTCTCATGCATCTCTGTGTTCCTACCTCCTGGTGTGGATGGCACTTAGAAGGCACTTAGATTATGCTGATTTGGATTGAAGCTGTGTGGTTTTGCATAGTTGGTTACCCATTTAGTCAATCATTTTTGCCTTGATTTTTAAACTAAACGCGTATTCGAGCCAAATAAGGACTGGAACATAGTTTGTGTTGGTAGTGTCAAGGGTATTTTTAAGGCTTTAATATGTAGTATGAAAATATAAAAAAAAAATACTTAGTTTTCTCATAGAACCTTGTGTTTCTTCCTGTAGACAGCCGCTGTACTGTATTAAGGAAACAAGACAGTGGTGAAGCACCGGTAAGTTACTTGGCCACTTTATATCTTAGGTTCTAATTTATATTCACCTAAGGAGGAAAGGAGGGGACTGGGATTTAGCTCAGTTGGTAGAGCACCGCTCTGTAGTCTCTGAGGTCCTGGGTTGGATTCCCAGCACCACAAAAATGGGAGAAGGACATGGCAATCCACTCCTGAGGCAATCCTGAAACAATCAGCCATTGAAAACCCTATGAGGGTTGCTATGAGTCAGACATGACTGATGGCACCTAACAACAACAACAAGGAGGAGAGGAGAAGCCAGGCCAGTGTTTGTTTACATCTCTGATAGCATTGCAGAACCAAATAGGGAGGACATCTGGATGATTTGTACTGTTTTATTAAAACATTACTGCCATTTTTCCTCTTGGATTTGGAGCAGTAATCAGCAAACCTAGAAGCTTAAATTAGACAGTATCCATAAGGTCTCATAGCTAATAAATGTCAATACTAGAAAGAAGAAAGGAAGGGTTCTTGAGGCAAGAAAAGTTGTAATGTTTTTCTCTGGAAAGAAAGAAAAAGGGACTTTGTTTCAAGTAGCTCCATTGAGTTTAAGTTAAGGTCATTTCCAGAATCGTCTTCTTAGTAGGTTGTGGTTACCTTTTATTCTTTCTGGAAGTTGAGAAGTGTAATTAGTGAAAACAACAACATCTTGGCAGTTTGCAAAGAGAAACATACTTGTTTACCAGTTTTCAGGGTCACATCATCTGTACGTGAAATTCTTTTTAAAACTGCTCTGAAATTATCCTGCTAAGTATGGAAGCATAGTTAACATACCTCATAGAGAGCTAAATGCTGCTTCATTCACTCTTTGTGCCCCAGTGTCTGGCCAGAATGGATGGTTTTCTCGGTGAAATAAATGTCATTAGAATGCTATTATAGTGTATAACTAGAATTACTTAAAAGTCTGCTTCATTACTAGTAGAAATAACATAAGCCTTGTTGAAAATAAGATTAAAATGTTGGGCAGTTTAATTTTAGTTGTAATATTAAGTGTCATTAAACTTTTTCTTCTCTGTTATATCATAGCACTTGGGCTGATAAGTATGGTATTACTTTTGTTTAGCATTTTATACACATTTAACTTAGTTTTAAACATGAATATGATTATGTTGAGCTTCATAATGCTGCTATTTGAATATTCACTGAGTTTTTTTCCCTCTATTTTCTAGTTTAGTTCTACAAAGGTGAAAAACAAAGGCAAGAAAAAGAAGGCAAAAGATTCAAAGGTCTGGGATATTTTCTGTATTAATTCCTATCCACACTTTTAAAAATAATTAATAGGCTATATAAGAAATAAGAATTAGAAATAAGAAATAAGATTAGAAATAAGCAGTTCTTATATTTTGGAGCATTTTGTAGAGAAACACTTTCTAGGCATTAAAGATACTTTGACAGTCTTCTACATTTTGGGGAAATTCAAGGTTATATTACATATAGCTAACTCTTAAAAGAGTGTCTTAGTCTTTATTGTCCTTTATATTGTTCAGATATTTCTGAGTGGAAACACTGTCACAGTTCAGGACTCTGGGTTGGTGGCCATAGAACTGAGTGGCTGAGAAGGCAGGCTTGTTTCCATATTTGGTTCTACCAATGGTGATCTTTGAACAATTTATTTGACTTCTCCATGTCCTAGTGTCCATCTGTATAATAAGAATAATAGTGATACCAGTTAATAATAACTAATGGAGCTATTATGCTTGTTAGGTAGTAAATGCTTGATAATTATCTGTCATTATTACTAAACTGAATTTTATGGAGAGATAAAAAACAGAATATTAGTTTCCAGTATTCAGAAGGTTTTATTAGAATTATTACTATTCAGATATTTAACAGGCTTGGTTGGGATTGACAGAATCCTTCCCTTCATTTCACATAAGGCTTCCCTTCGAGTCCATGAGATAAGTAAGGCATTATTTTAAATCTCATGGTGAGTTTTTCATGGCCGTAGTGGGGGCTGAGGGTTGGGGGGGGAACAGAAAGAAAATGGGGTGAGAGGATCCAAGCAACTTGGTAGTCCTAGTACAGCTTTCTTGTTTCATTTACTATGTGTCTTTAACTACAGTGGGGATTTAAACTGAGTGACATTTAAAAGTTTTTGGAGCATGGAAACTACCCTAAACATTAATTTGCACTTCTGACTGTTAAAACTTATTAAGTATTCTGTTCACAAGAAAACTTGAGTAAATTTTAGATATTGGCAGTTGGCATCTATTTTGGTGATAATTTTTTCTTTCATGAAGTTTCAAGGTACAATATCATTGTCATTTTTCTGTCTTTTAAACCAGCCAATGTTAGTGGGATCTGGAACAACATCAGTAACATCAAATAATGAGACTATCACTTCAGGTGAAAACCATAAGTAAGTATAATTTTTAAAATTTTGCTTCATTACAACTCCAATGCTTTCACTCAATGTCATGTCAGTTTAATATAATATAAACTTGTATTTTATTTCCCTAACTTCCCCTTCTAAATATTTGCATCCATTGTGACAACATGGTGTACTCCAACTTGGTTGAATTAATAGCTTGGCTTGTATTCTTTAAGAATGCACTCAAAACATGTTAAAGTCACAGGACTGTGGGGAGGGGGAATAAAAGAGGGTAATAAAGGGCTGAAAATGAGCAAAGTATGTTATATGCATTTATGAAAACATTACAGTGGAATCCATTATTTTGTATAATGAATACCTTTTAATAAAGTCACAGGACTAATTACATTCATGCAGTAACAATATGTTAAGAACTTACTCTGTGCAAAGCGCTGTGGTGAAATCTTAGAAATATGTCTAGAAAATATTTAAAGTGTTCAGTGAAGAGAATGTCCTGTTGATAATTACTAACATTTTTGCTATAATAGGAGAAAGGATTATATTTTGGAAACTGTGTAAGATGTTATGGTTTACTTTGTGTCAGTAATTTTCAATGTCATCTGGTTGTTGAAATTATATTTTAAAGAAACAGACGTAAGAATTAAAATGAAGGACAGGTGGTAACCTTTTATATCCATTAAGGAGCTAAAATTCCCAATTTTTCTTTAACATTTCTTAAAGGAGTTGTAAGAACAGTTAAAATTTACATGGTCATTTTCATGGATTCTTTAAGTGGAGTTGTTATAAGTTAATAAGAACCTGTTTTAGTCCATTTGGATTGCTAAAACAATATCCTATAAGCTCAGTGGCTTACAAACAACAGAAACTGATTTCTCACAGACTGGGAAGTCCAAGATTAAAGAGCCAGCACAGTGTGTGGTAAGGGCCTGCTTTCTGGCTGATAGATGGCACCTTCTCACTGTGTTCTCCATGATGGAAGGGACAGGGTAGCTCTCTGAAATGTCTCTTATAAAGGCACACATCCCATTCATAAAATCTCTGCCCTCACAACCTAATCACTTCCTGAAGGTCCCTCGTTCTAACATTATCACATTGGCGATTAGTTTCAACATAAGAATTTTGGGGGGACACAAACATCCAGACCATATCATAGCCTTCACTGAGATTAACACTTACGTACCAAATGCTAATTTGGGGGCTTTCCATATATAAACTCATTTAATCTACCCTTAGAGATACGTACTGTTAGTATGTCCATCTGTCTACACAAGGAAACTGAGACATAGTATAATTGAGTGACTTGCCCAAGACACACAGCTTGTAAATAGCAGATCTAAGATTTAAACCATGTAGCCTGGTTTTAGAGCCCAAACTACTACATCTTTTTACAGAGCTAAAATCCTAACATGCATTTTTTTCTCCCAAGCCAAACTATATCTAGCTTTATTAAAGATACTTTCATAAACATGTTGTTTCGAGCAGGATATAGACAGACAATTGTTAACAATATACAACAGCTTTCAAACACCCTTCTTGGATGGACTACCAAAATCAGAAAGCCACCAAACCAATGAAGTTTTCATTTGATGCTCTGTACAGGGGACGTTTGGAGTGAGGGTTGATAATTCACATTCACATGTTTAGCAGCTTGTGAGCCAGCCCTGACTTTCAGGAAATAAATGAAAATGGCAGAATTGCTAATCTTAAGATACACCATATAGAAAGGGAACCAGTTCTCTCTTGTGGAACGTCTTCTCAGTGATGTCACTGCACAGTCCAAATTGCTTAATGTACTGGCAAAACCAGTTTAGGGGGCAGGTGCCAACAGGTCTCAGCTTTTAAGGGAGTTAAGTCAATGCTGATGGCAGAGAGAAAGAGGACATAAAAATGAAGTTGCATTTTCCCATACAACAAGGCATTTGTGCCCAGGTGGCTGTGTGTGGCAGTGCCAGGGCGTCATTTCTCCTGGGAGCCAAGAGGAAGCCTCTCAAGAATAGCAGGGAAAAGTGTTTTCCCCCATGCCAGTCCAACTCAGGAGAGAGTCTAGTAATGACATATACTCCCTCCCTACAGTAGAGTGTTCTGTGTGCTCACAATGTACCTTCGAAAAGACAGGAGGGGGACAAAATTCTGCACTTTTATAAAACTTGATAAAAAATAGTATTTCAAACCATCCAGTCACCAGAAGCACACAGTTATCAAAAATACACATATTCCACTTGACATCTCCAGCATTCTGTGTCTGGTCTATGGTGGCATTTGCATTTTCTGCAAGGTGCTTCCCATCCTTCCAGTGTCAGCCTGTCCCTTTTTCTTTCTGGGGATTTTCTCTGCAGCGCCTCTTTTAGACTTGGGCTGGCTTTGGAGGAGCAGACCATCTTGTGGGCCTACTCTGTGGCTCATCCTTCACCTAGGCTTTCTCTCCTTTAGCATTCCCTTCAGCCTTTCTCTCAGCATGGTGGCAATGGCGCAGGATGGAGGGTAGAGTGTGGGGATACAGCAGCATGTGGTCCAGGGGTCGTTGTCCACCCTTCTTCACAATGCTTTGATACCCTTTCTTTTTTTCCTAAAGAAAAAAATAATAATAATTTAAAAAACTTCACCTTTGTATTAGTACCTTTTACAAGTCTATCTTAATTTAAGGGAATAACAGAATAAAATCTGTATTTGATTCAACATTTAATAAGTTACAACTAATGCATTGTTTTTTTTAATTAGTCTAGGGTATGAAAAAGTGTGTTCTTGGTAGCAAGACCAAACAGTTAATTAAAAGTGCTTTTTTTTTTTTTTTTTACTATAACTATGGAAGGGTGACTTTTCTGCATTAAATTCCATTCCATGCAGGTACTTTTTTTTTTTTTTTTTTTT